>PITA01005678.1:0-91295 GCA_004023965.1 Spilogale gracilis | reverse complement strand
GATGGAAGCCAGATAAAGCAACTTTCCCCTGAAAATCCAGTCCTTGAAATGTACAAATTAAGTCCAACATTAAATACCAGGCAAACTGATTTCCGTAGAATTCTCAAGGCCTCCAATAAAGTAAATCACCAACACACATGGAGCCTTAGGGGACAGTCTGCATGGGTCTACTCGGTGAGGTACACCTGAATGCAAGTACTCAAGTTCAGGACGGGAAGCCACAGCCCAAGCACTGGAACCCCTCACAAATGGCATTTCACCCAGCTCTGATGGGCCAAAAGTCAGCATGAGGGTTTGGGGCACAAGGATGAGATTGCAATCCTGACTTAACCGAACTCCAGGCCTGCCACTCCTCACCCTCCATCTCTGACCCCCGGTATCCCTTCTCTGAAACACAGCTTTTGGTCTCAACAACCTCCAAGTGAGCAGTAGTTACTGCAGAGCAGCTGTGAGGCTGGGCTGCTATCTGGGCCCCAGTCCCAGCCTCCTCCTGACATAGGTGGCCCTGGACCTCACCCCCTCATCTGTCAAGACCTAACTTGTGCCTGTGTTCCAACAGCAGAGGGGGAATCTTCTCTTGCACCGGCAACTTGGCCAGAGCACTGCTGGGGTCAAGGGCAGCTCCCATCTGCCCCGGCCCTGATCCCAAGGGAGCGTGGTGACTTAAGGCCCTTGGCCTGCACGGGATGACACAATGCACATGGCACTCCTGGCGGCCATGCATCTGCTCACCATGGCAACCTCACAGGGAAGAAAGAGGTTTTATAAAGGAGCCCAGACTCAGAGCGGAATTTGGTGCAAGGCCACAGAACACAAGGAGGTGGTCCTGGGGCTTGAATCCAGACCCTCAGATGACAAATCTCAGCTCCTGCAGCCTCCAGGCCCAGACCACACCTCCCCCGTTCCTGTCCTTCGCTGGCCACTGCAGAGGGTTGAGTTTTTTCATAGGAAAATGTCCCAGTGTCTGCTCAGGGAAACGACAGGCCCCGGGTGGAAGAGAAGATACAACCGCTGCCTTGGTATTAACCTGACCATGATCTTCCTGAGGAAACAAACAGTAAGGGCCACCACACAAGCCAGCTCCAGGTCCTCACTGGTCAAATCCACTCCAATTTCCCTGGCCCTGCATCCCTTCCCTTCAGCAAGCACAGTGGGGCCAGGAAAGAGCACCCGACTCTGAAGTGTGCCATGGGCTTACTGATCAGCATTAGGAAGGATCCTGGTCTGTTTACTCAGCTCCTCTAAGCCTCAGGTCCCCTGACTTACAAATAGACCCAGTCTTTCTTATCTGGGTGCCCCAAGGACTAAGGACACATGGCCTGCATGCACTAAGCACCATCTGTAGCAGAAAAGCAGGTCTCTCCCTCGTGCCTCTGCAGAGAGCACGCAGGGACACACTCCTGACATTTTAAACACCTGATACTCCAACTCTTCTCGCATCTTGAGGGACTGCTGTTTAGTGGGACCCCCTTAAGAACACAATGGAATAGAAGGATATCTGTGTCTGCCAGGGGAGCACCCCTTGGATCTAACCTCTAAGAAAGAACCCACCAGGGGCGCCTGGGTGGCTCAGTTGGTTAAGCGACTGCCTTCGGCTCAGGTCACGATCCCGGAGACCTGGGATCAAGTCCCACATCGGGTTCCCTGCTGGGCGGGAGGCCTGCTTCTCCCTCTCTCGCTCCCCCTGCTTGTGTTCCCTCTTTCGCTGTGTTTCTCTCTGTCAAATAAATAAATAAAATCTTAAAAAAAAAAAAAAAGAACCCACCACTCAGCCATGAGGAGTGCAGCACCTTTCCAAACCCACCCCAAGATGGGAGCTGAGGCCTGGCCACTTCTGCCCAATACACAACTCTTCTCTGGGGCAATCTTTGCTCTGGACCTGCCAGCTGGGAAGGCTTAGTGCTTGCCAGAAAGGCCCCCTAGTCCAAGACTCTGGTGGCCCAATTCTGTGCCCTTCCCTCCTCACAGATGCCAAATCTGCAATGCTAGCTGAAGACTCTCCCTGCCCAGTTCCACTTCTTCCCACTTTATCTTTCATGCATATTACCTAATAAACCTCTGACACTCCTGTTACTGGGGGGGCTCCAAATGGATACATCACACAGGGAGAGGGACCCTGGCCAGTGCTATGTACTCTGGGAAGGCCAGAGCAAGGAAGAGCTGGGAGCTGTACATGGTGACCACCAAGAAGGCAAGACCTAGGAGGGTATGGACACAGGCAGGAGCCATGGTGGCATGAATGGAAGCCTGGCCGTTGCCAACCAGTCTAGGCCTGCTCACCATGCAGATCTCACCTTCAATTCTGACTTCTTCTCCAAGGCCTTGGCGATGACTCTGGCTGCCTCCACACCCACCGTGTTGCCCTCTAAGCGCAGAGCCTCTAAACCATCAAAGTCTTCGATCTCCTTAATCACATCTTTGGCTGCAAAGGACCAAAGAACAGAAACTTAGATTTGGGGGAGTCACGAACAGCTGAGGCAGAACAGAGTCTGGCCACGACCTTGTCACTCACAATTCCAACAGCCTGCTGTGTGCTGGGCCCTGGCTTGCAAAGGAGGATCAGGCGGGCTCACGGTCTGGCAGGGCACATGACTACAAAGAAAATTCCTCTACACCGAGTGTTAGAACAGGCTCAGATGGAAAGCTTGGGAGCCAAAAGAGGAAAGAAAGCAGTCTTGTGGGGCAAAGAACGAGCTTGGTGTGTGCGGAGCCTCCCTTCATAGGGAGCGCATGAGGTCCAGCAGGGAAATGGCATCCAAGCGAGAGGCCCAGCCGGTCCAACAGCACAAAGGTTCTCACTGTTATGTGATTCATGTGTGGGGCATTCGTTACTATCTCGTTTTTGTTATGATGAAAAATAACAAGCTAAACATCTGTCACCAGAGAACAGGTTAATTCACCAGAGTACATTACACAGTTACACTGACATCATTGTGAATTGTGACACAGGTGTTTACCTGACTTGGAAAATATTCACGTTATACTGACAAGCTAAAAATGAGGCTTTCCATGGGTGTTTGGTCTGATCACGCTTTCAAAAAGTTACACCTTTTAAAAAACACAAATAAAAATAAAAAATAAAATGCTATATATTCTACCTTACACACACACACACACACACACACACACACACACATATCCCATAAGGTCTAAAAGAATAGAAACCCAATGTTAAGATAGTTATCTCTAGCTGCTACAATTATGGGTGATTCTGTACTTTTCCATCATCTGCTCAATTTATTCCTAATGTATCAGGTTATAAAGCAGCTTTTTTTTTTTTTTTAAAGATTTTATTTTTTTATTTGACAGAGAGGTCACAAGTAGGCAGAGAGGCAGGTGGAGAGAGAGGAGGAAGCAGGCTGTCTGCCGAGCAGTGAGCCTGATGTGGGCCTCGATCCCTGAAGGCAGAGGCTTTAACCCACTGAGCCACCCAGGCGCCCTAAAGCAACTTTTTTTAAAAAAAGATTTTATTGGGCGCCTGGGTGGCTCAGTTGATTGGGCGACTGCCTTCGGCTCAGGTCATGATCCTGGAGACCCAGGATCGAGTCCCACATCGGGTTTCGAGTCCCACATCGGGTTTCCTGCCCAGCGGGAAGCCTGCTTCTCCCTCTCTCACTCCCCTTGCTTGTGTTCCCTCTCTGGCTATGTTTCTCTCTGTCAAATAAATAAAATCTTAAAAAAAAAAAAAAAAGATTTTATTTATTTATTTGACAAAGAGAGATCACAAATAGGCAGACAGGCAGGCAGAGATAGAGGGGGAAGCAGGCTCCCCGCTGAGCAGAGAGCCCTCAGATCATGAAACAAAGAAAGAAGAAAGGAAAGAGGGGCGCCTGGGTGGCTCAGTCATTGGGCATCTGCCTTTGGCTTGGGTTATGGTCACAGGGTCCTGGGATTGAGCCCCTCAGGCTCCCTGCTCACTAGGATGCCTGCTTCTTTCTCTCCCACTCCTCCTGCTTGTGTTCCCCCTCTCACTATGTCTCTCTCTGTCAAATAAATGAATAAAATCTAAAAAAAAAAAAAAATAGGGAAGAAAGGAAAGAAAAAAGAAAAGGGGAGCTCAGCTATGGTTAGAAAAAAAGCTAGAAAGAAAATGCACCAAAAATAATAGTAGTAGTAGTAGTATCCTGGGGTGTGAGATAACGAAGATAAGGTTGTTTTGTCTTCTTACAACGCTTCTGTGTTCTATAATAAGCACCTGTTAATTTTATAACCTGAACAAAAACACAAGATGTGGGGCGCCTGGGTGGCTCAGTGGGTTAAGCCTCTGCCTACAGCTCAGGTCATAATCTCAGGGTCCTGGGATCGAGGCCCGCATCAGGCTCTCTGTTCACCAGGGAGCCTGCTTCCTCCCCTCTCTCTCTGCCTACTTGTGATCTCTCTCTCTGTCAAATAAATAAAATCTTAAACACACACACACACACACACACACACACACACACACACACACACGATGCATGAGACAGAACCCATCTAGCCTGGCTGGCAGAAGACAGAGCAGGAGGAGGTGGTGGGAAAGAGATAGGGATGTGCACAAGACAGAAAAGTTGGATTTGACCTTTTAGGTAACAAGGGCCACAGGAAGGGTTTCAGAAAGGTGGTGATTTGCAACCCAAGGAGCTCACAGACAAGCTGTCTGAGTGGGGCCCCTGTACAGGCCTCCGCCCCAAGGCCAAGGCCAGCAGCACTTCCTCAGGAACCCCTGCTGAGCTCCCTGTCAGGTCAGATCCGGCTTGGCCGGTTTCACAGCCCTGGTCTCCCTGCAGACACTGCCTGCTACAATTTCACACTCTGCTAAGTGATTACTTGACCACTCCTCACTGGGCCAGGAGCTCCAGCTGGGACTTTGCCTCAGCTCACTCCCATGTTAGGTCTGTTTCACAGCGGAGTAAGTAAAGAGAGTACATACGTGCCTACTATTGAGGTCACACAGCCAGAAAGTGGTGACCAGCATTCATTTTCCTTTTCTCATTTCACAACCAGGAAGGCTGGACAGGTATGAGCCTCTCATTTTCTAGAAGGGCAAGCTGAGATTTGAAAGAATGAAGCAACTCTGCCCAGAAATTCAGGAAAAGGGCAGAGCTAGGTTTCAGACTGGTCTAAAACTCTACCCATGTGCTCCTCTCCAAATCCTTGCTTCCCTGCACAAGCACGGACTTTATGCAGTACTCCCCCCGCCCCCACAGGAAGCCCCTCAATCCCTCCCCTCCTCCCCTGGGTCCCAGGTGTACTCTGTAGCTGGCACACAGTGTGCTGTGTGAGAGATGAAATAATCTCTCAGCCCTTTGCATGACCTGCTCTAAAACTCTAACACCCAGAGACTGGCCAGGGAACAAGGAGGGAGGACAGCTGCTCACGCGAATATGTGTGTAGTCCTTAAGAGCCAGGCGGCAGAGACACCAGGGCCCCAAGGGAAGGCTTCTGCTGTGTAAGTGGTGCGACCACAGAGAGAGCTCAGACCAGGGCAGCGCCACACGCAAGCTGCAAGCCAGGAGGAAAAAGCGCCAACATGGGAAGAGCAGGGATGGCTGGGGCAGGGTGGGTGGGGGGCAGGGGTGGATCACCACTGGGTGCCCCTCACGTTCATTTTCCATCCAAATGGAGGAGGTTTTTTTATTATTATTATTTTACTTATTTATTTGACAGAGAGTGAAAGAGAGAGACAGTGAGAGAGGGAACACAAGCAATGGGAGAGGGAGAAGTAGGCTTTCTGCTGAACAGGGAGCCTGATGTGGGGCTAGATCCTAGGACCCTGGGATCATGACCCAAGCTGAAGGCAGATGCTTAACGACTGAGCCACCCAGGCGCCCCCAAATGGAGTTCTGCGAAACTCCAACACCACGAGGGCTGCGCCCCCACCACCCCAAGCAGCCAGCTGCCAGGAGGCCGGGCGGCAGGGCTGGCTTCAGACCCCAGCACCTCACTCAGGGACAGCTTCCAGGTGTTCACACGCAGCCAGCAAGACGCACAAAGGCCTTTTTTGGTCCCAAAATGACTTACTGGGGAGAAAAAACAGCCTTGTTCTCCTCATCAGTTTCATGGCCTCCTCACATAGGCCCTTGCCCGCTCCTGACTGGGCTGGCTCACTCACAGCCAAGAGGGAAGCCCTTTCTGGAACCAGAATTCAGCCGCCTGGCTCCCCCGAACAGCATTCGAGGGCCTCTGTGCTGGGCTCCCTCTGGCATCCTGATTTCTTCTCTCCCAAGCCCACCTTATGTGTTTCAGCTCCTGCGCCTAACTCAGGTGGTCCTCCCTGCCTCTCACGCCCTTTCCCCTTCGAGGACAGTTCAGACACCACGTCACCCACGGAGAATTCCAGGGCCCTCCGAAACCGGAAGTGACCTCTTTCCCTCACTGAACTTCCCAAAGCTTTCTGTTTATGTCGCTCAAAACATCCTTCATCTTCTGCCCCCCAGTAATTATCTGAGTGCCTCCCTTCCTACTCCAGACAGAAGCTCCTCAGAGGCTAGGGCCGGAAGGTGGGCATCCCTGGTGACCTACAAAATGGAGGCAGCATGTCCAGCCGGCACTGGTGAAGTGGCGATCTGCCCTGACTTTAAGGCTAGACAAGTTTGAGGCAAGTCCTATCACTTCCTTGGGCTTTCATTTTCCAATCTACAAACTAGGGATGAAACCCACCTCAAGGACTTCTGGGAAAATAAACTGAGATATTATGTGCATGGCACTTAAGGCAACCTGACTCAGCATTCAGTGAATGGCATTTCATAGCATATTCATGTTTACTGAACTGAGCTGAATGCCTACTGAGAAACACAGGGACAGGGATTCAGCTGGACCTCTGTTAAATTCCTGGCTCTGCTACGTACCAGCTGTATGACCTTAGGCAAGTTAGGTCTTCCAAATCGTTTTTCTTTCTTTATAAAATGGTAAGATTTCCACCTCCCTCCCTCCGGAATGATGCATGGTCGAAAGTGACAAGAGCATAGGGAGGAACTCTATAAATTTTAAGGCCCTTTAGAGATAGCAGGAATGTGCACAGCCACGCTCCCAGTAACCTGAGGACTCAAGCAGCTTCTGAGCCAGTGCAGGGGAGCAAGCCTGCCTGCACTCCACAACAATCAGGCAAGTTCAGACCAGCTTCCTGTTGGGCCTGAACCTCAAGAGGCCATGTAGGTACTGACATAGGTGGCTTCACTTCCAAACGCCAGGGGATTGAGGGTTGACAGTGTTAGCTAGGCTCTGGCTAGAAATGAAATGGCAGGACCTGCATTCTGGTTCCTAATTCCCTCTAGTCCTCATTCCTCTACACAGACAGGAATATCCATCCTTCTCCCAGGGGCATTCAGCTGCATGGACCAGACCTCTAAGAGGGTCTTACCTCTGGGAAGGCAACGAGTATTCCTAGACCAGCCCAGGATCATGGTGATAAAGGTCTGAAGTAAGAAGTTAGGGGCTATATCCTGAGACTGCTGTCGTGGTCCCTAACTGCTTATTATCCCCTCCCTCTAAGACATAAAGGGGCCCTTCCCATCTGCCAACCTAAGCTGTCACCAGCAAAGATGGCTTCCACAAACATGATGACCAGCAGGGAAGTCTATATGTGGACACATCACCTCTGAGCCTCACCGTGAAATGGGCCCAAAGATATCTCACGGAGCTACTAGGACAAACAACGTGATGACGTAGCTAAATAAGCCCAAACACAAGTAAGAGTAAGTGGTCATTCGCATACTCCCTTTCTTCCCCTGGGCCAGCTCAAGCAGGAACTCACCATCTTCTGCAGTGTTGAGTTTAAGGCTCTTGCCCTTGAAACTCAGCTGTCCCCCTGCCACCTGGGTTTTGGCAAGCGTCTCTGCTAGCTTGGCAATGTCTTCAGAGGCCATGCTGGCCACGTTGTTCGGCTCCCCTGGAAATCTGCAAACTGAGCAGGATAAAGTTTTGTTAAGAGAGAGGAGTCTCCTAGGGCTCCCCGGCTGGGGAGGACAGTGTAGGACATCAGCCATTTCAGGGGCTTGACCCCCTTCCCTCCACTTGAAGACTCCAACAGCTAAACTATTGGGAGAAATGAAAATAGCATTAGGGAATGAACAATTCTAGAAAGGTGGAGAGAACAGCAAGAATGTAGTAAAATCACATTTTAGCCTCTGGAGAGGCACTACCTCACTTCACTCCTCCCCTGCCCAAATGCCTCAGCTGGGACACCAAGCATAGCCATGTGAGTTGCCCATTTTCTGGGCCCCAGTGAATGGCAGTTGAGTCCCTGACCAATACAGCAAAGAGCCAGCCCCAAGCACACACCTGCCTGATCACCTTGGCTACTCGCTGTTTGAGGATCCCATTCCTCAAACAGGATTAAGATGGTTATGGGATCCAGGTCATCCATCCCAGGAAATGCCCCACCACCCACGCTGGCATGTCTCTGGGGGTGGGGCACAGGCGTCAGCCCACTGCACATCCAGTTTCAACTTTGGCCAGGAGACTGGGCAACCCATAGTGGCCAGGCCTCAGAGGTTCCTAGGAGACCAGAGGTTTCTACATCACAACGGCCACCATCACAATAGATCAATGGCAGAGTTGCTGCAGAAAGGAGTGTCCAGCCTGGCGGAACTCAGCAGACTGTCAGAAAGAACCACTCCATTTTCCCAAAAAGGAAACAGGGAATCAGAGAACAAGGAAGACTGACATGGGGGACAGAATTAGGAGGTGCCGATAGAGACTCCTTCTTATCCAGAACATGTTCTTCCCCAATCTATTCATCCTCAAGATACAATTGTGATGGCCCCCCAATCCTCTCATTCCCCCCAGATTCCTCTGGGCTCCTCCGGCCAGCTTCCCACCTCCTTCTCCTTATCTTAACCCTGATCATCCTCGTTTGCCTATCTTTACCAGTAAGTATGAATTATTCTTCTGGGCAAGGAGGCATCTATCTATTCATTCATTCAACAAACATTTATTGTGTACTATTATGTTCTGAACTTGTTCCAGATACTAGAAGCATAACAGTGAATTAAAAACTTCTGCCTTCTTAAAATAAGTGTTTTCTCTTTAATATTTTTATCTTTTTTTAAAGATTTTTTTAAAAGATTTTATTTATTTATTTGACAGAGAGATCACAAGTAGGCAGAGAGGCAGGCAGAGAGAGAGGAGGAAGCAGGCTCCCTGCTGTGCAGAGAGCCCTATGTGGGCCTCCATCCCAGGACCCTGAGATCATGGCCGGAGCTGAAAGCAGAGGCTTAACCCACTGAGCCACCCAGACACCCAAGATTTTATCTTTTTAAGTAATCTCTATGCCCAGTGTAAGGTATAAACCCACAACAGCAAGATCAAGAGTTGCAAGCTCTACCAACTGAGCTAGCCAGGCACCCCTCAGAACACGTGTTCTAAACAAGATTATGTAGTATCTTAAGACAGTGGTAAGAAGAAAAAGAGAAGAGAGGGTAAGGAGTTTTCTGGGGATTGCAATTTAAAACAGATTGGTTAGAGGAATGCTTAGTGGCTCAGTTGGTTAAGCGTTTGGGACTCTTGATCTTAGCTCAGGTCTTGATCTCAGGGTCATGAGTTCAAGCCCCATGTTGGGCTCCACACTGGGCATAGAGCCTGCACACAAAACAAAACAAGATCAGTAAATACACAAATGACCCTCTCCTTTTTGGGGATGAGAGTCGCATTTTTTTCTCAGGTGCACATCTATCGTTCCTTCGAAGCATCAGCAGTGACTCACGGAGATCCCGGGAGCTAGGGAACCAGCCTAGGCCCTCTGCAGGTGTGGGGCTATTGGGAGGTGGCAGCAGGGGAGCAACAGTGAGTGAGCGAGGGACCCAGTGGTTAAAGAAGATGTTATTAGGAAAGAAGCAAAGACCTGAAGGATATCAAGGGCTGGGCCACGCAAGTATCTAGGGGAAGAGCATTCCTACAAATGGAATAGCAAAAGCAAAGGCTCTTGATGGGGGGGGGGGGATGGGAGATCAGAAGAATTGCAAGGAGGGGGGCTGGAGGGCAGAGACAAAAGGAGAAAGCAAGAAATGACAAAAGAGAATTAGCAAGAGGCCCAAGTAACAAAGGCCATTTAAAGAATGTGGCTTTTATTCTAAGCAATAACAAGGGCCTCAGGCGGGTTTTTAACAGAGAAGAGCAGGCTCTGAAAGATGTTTTGACTGGATCACTTATGTGCAACCTAAGACCTGGAACCTTGCTCCAAGAACCAAGAGATGATGGGGCGCCTGGGTGGCTCCGTTGGTTAAGCGACTGCCTTCGGCTCAGGTCATGATCCCGGAGACTGGGGATCGAGCCCCACATTGGGCTCCCTGCCCAGTAGAAGGCCTGCTTCTCCCTCTCTCACTCCCCCTGCTTGTGTTCCATCTCTTGCTGTGTTTCTCTCTGTCAAATAAATAAATAAAATCTTAAAAAAAAAAAAAAAAAAAGAACCAAGAGATGAAACTGAATAAGCATTAGCCTGAAACCCCACCATCACTTGTAGTTCTGGGATGGGACAATCTGAGGCAAGAAAAATGGTGCTGGGGCTCCCAGGTACGTTCCTATTGGAAAACAGAACTTCTTAGCTAAAAAAAGGCTTATTCCTCAGTTCAATACACATATGCAACACCCACTTTAAAGACCACGAAAACGAAGGTCTGCAAAGGGTCAGTAAATACACAAATTGCCCTCTCCTTTTCTGGCACATCTATCGTTCCTGCGAAGCGTCAGCAGTGACTCACGGGGATCCCAGGGCCTACGGCACCAGCCCAGGCACTCCGCGGGCGTGGGGCTATTGGGAGGAGGCGGCAGGGGAGCGACGCGCGAGTGCGGGCCGCAAATGACAGGCGGGAGGCGGGGGAGCCCCATCCGGGATCCCCGGAGGACGCGAACCAGTTGTCACCGACGCCAACAGGAGACGCCACTGCTGGTGGCTGCGCAAGACGCCTTCTCCAAGCCTCAGTTTCCCCATCTGGGAAAAGGACCTGAACCCCCCGGCACCCCCTCGCTCAGGCGCTCCGTGCTTGGAAGCTCAGGGGAGAAGGCCGAGAAAACACCCAGAAGGCACTCAAAGGCGCCACACCTTCCTCCCCCACATGAAGGGCCGCGCCGCCCCCGCCCCCATCCCCGGCAGGTGACGGGGAAAGGAAAGGGACCCCGACCCTTACCGTAAACAGGCGGCGCCGCCGCGTGGGACAACCTGAGCGCGCGCGTCCGCCCAGCAGGGGCGGAGAATGATTTAGGGTCCGGGTCAGGTCAGGTCGGGGTCGCCGCCTCGGAGCCCAGGGGTCCCGATACGCGGCCCGCTCTTCGGTCAGCTCTCCCGGCAGTTCTCGCCACTGCCGTCTCAGTCACCACCTGCTCCCCGCACCGCGGCGGATGATGGCGGAGGAGGAGGATTTTGAAAGCCGGCAGTTTCTTTCCTTCGATTTGATTTGTTCGAGGCCCAGGCCGGGTTTCCCTTCCCCCGCGCGCGTGGCCTATCGGGTATGGTAGTCCAATTCTTCTGCGCGGGGCGCAGCGACCGCGACAGGAGTGAACACACGAACTATCAGTCCCGTGATGCACCGCGTCCCAGCGCGCCGCCGCCGGCTCCCTCTGAGCCCATCCTTTATCGGCTTCTGGCTCTTTCTTCAGGAGGCCACAGGGTGGCGTGTAACCCCGGGCGCCCAGGGAGACTACAGTTCCCGTCATGTCTTGCGGTCCCACCGACTCAGCCCTTCCGGAAAGGTTCACGCTCACGTAACTTTATTGACAAAGGCTGGTACTCCAGAAGGCGAGCTGTTGGATCTGTTTAGCCAGAAATAGGTATCCATTTCCTCAAGAGAAAACCTCACCTTTTTTCCCCTATGAAATTGAAAGGCCGTTCGAAGACTTTAACATAAATAGCCGCAAGTTATTTGATAATTAAAAAGGAGAAATAGTTACCCTATCTTAGAGAAGCTGAGACACCGTCTTAACCAAATGGTCCACATTAACATCAGTAACGCGACAAAGTGACGTCCGTTGCACACTTGCTGATGCGCTGAGAAGGACATAGTGTCACCGTGCAGTCAGCAGAGCATAAAATTAATCTAATCCTGAGGAAACATCTGCCAAACTCAAACCGAGCTGCAGTTTCTTCCGCTACAGTTAGATTATTCGTCTGTGTCATGAAAGACAAAGTAAAACTGAGGAACTGTTTAAGAAGACTAAAAAGACATGGCAACTAAATGCAACGAATGGTCGTGGATTGGATCCTGGACTGGGGAGGAAATTACTGTAAAGGGCAATATGGAGACAATTAGCAAAACTTGACTGTATATTAGATGATAGTATTGTATCAATGTTAAATTTATTGGTTTTTATTATTGTGTTGGGTTATGTAAGAGACTGCCCTTGTTCTTGGGAATGTAGCTGAAATGATTAGGGGTGTGATATCAACAACTGACTTGTCAATAGTTTAAAAAATATATACACATATATATATAGGGCACCTGAGTGGCTCAGTTGGTTAAAGACTGACTGCCTTCCGCTCAGGTCCTAATCCCGGAGACCCAGGATGGAGACCCGCATTGGGCTCCCCGCTCTGGGGGAAGCCTGCTTCTCCCTCTCTCACTCCTCCAGCTTGTGTTTCCTCTCTCGCTGTGTTTCTCTCTGTCAAATAAATAAATAAAATCTTTTTTTAAAAATGTATATATATGTAGAGAGAGATAGCATACACATGACGTGATGTTCAAAATAAGTGAATCTGGGTGAGGGGGTATATGAGGGTTCTTTGAACACCTTTGCCACTTTTCCCTAGGTTTGATTTTTTTTTAGGTATTGGAACACAAATAGCTTTTCTTTTTTTCTTTTCACAGAGAACATTTTATCCATTATATAAATAACATGTGTTTGCTATAAATACTTCAACCACCATAGAACAGCATAAAGAGAAAAGTAAACATTACCGGAGAAACTCTAGCACCCAGAGATAATCACCATCAACATATGCAGCCTTCTCCAAAGTCACCTCTCACAACTTGGCCCACGCATATGCTTTTTGCTTTACCTGCAATTGTAAGTTAAATATATTATGTGCCAGATCTTTTCACACACAGTTAATTTGATCTTTACAACCACAAAGGAAGTGGGTATCATTGCCACCCCTTCTAGCACAGAGATGAAAAAACAAGCTCTGTACCCTGGTGCACACCACTACGGAGATGTGAGTCCAGTTTCCGCTCTCCTTCTCTTCCTCTGCCTATAAGGCCCATGGCAAATGCCATATCCTCGGGGCGGGGGGTGGGGGTGGGGGGCGGAGTGCTTTTCTACACCACTTTGTCCAGAATGAGTCACCTTTCCCTAGGCCCTACAGCAAGCTGCAAGCCCCCACAAGGGTTGATCTGCAGTTCGGAAGTCTTTTTCACAACGTTAATAGTATTATTGGCAGCATTCTTGTCAACCTGGGAGAGGGTTTGGGGCAGGTACTGTACCCATTTTGGAAGCATTCACTTGTCATAAGTGCTTCACGTCTTCTCATTTGAACTGGATTTCAGTCAGGGTCACTGGATGTTTGCTTAAAATGAGTCATCACCTGAGAAGGCTGAGATGCTCCCAATTAGGCCTGATGCTATTCCTATGCTGATTACAGCTAGGACTGATCAAATCAGTCTGCATTTTCCTGGGGGTGATCCCCAACCTCCTTTTTCCAGTTTTCCTTCCGGAGACCTTCCTTGACTCTCTGACAGAGACCTCCCAAAGGGAAGAAGAGGGCAAATGGTACAACATCTTAGGTGATCTTCCCTGTCCTCACCTAGCTGATGGATCACAGGGTTCTCAGGATTGGAAGAAAAGTCTTAGCAGAAACAATGGTCTTCTGGGTGCCTGGCTGGCTTGGTCTGGTCTGTAGAACTTGCGACTCTTTTTTTTTTTTTTTTTTAGAACTTGCGACTCTTGAACTCTTGATCTCAGGGTTGTGAGTCTAAGCCCCACGTGGGGTGTGGAGCCTGTTTGATTTAAAAGGAGAGAAAAGGAAACAAGAGCCTTTAAGGGCTAGTGAGGTATTAGAAGGTAATGGGAGCCTGGGGGAGAGTAAATGTTCTGCCTGAACATGTTCAATTTCAAAGCTCAAAATCACCAAACCAGCCAGACATCACCCCTTAGCGATCCAGATTCTGTTTGTTACTCCCCAATCTAGATTCCATCTCAAACCACTTTAAAATGGGAAGTCTGGGGTTTAAAAAGGAGAAGGAGGTTACACAATGGTACACAATATCAGTGGAGTCCAGAGCCATCAGTCTTTCCAAGCGACACATTTGTCATTTGTTCTTCTCTTTTTCCAAGTCTCTCTCCCTTTGAAGTTATCACTTGAGAGCGAGTTTGAATGTCCAGTAAATGGAATCATAGCATTTGACAGATGGATAGAACTATCTCAGGCCACGCCTTTCTTCTTTTCAACACTTTAAAGAATTGAGGACCAGAGCGGATAAGTAACCTGCCCAAATTACACAGTAATTTAGACAATTTAGACGAGACAGTAGGTTGGGTTTTTTTTTTAAGTACACTCTATGCCCAACATGGGGCTTGAACTTACGACCCCCATAATCAAGAGTGACATGCTCTACCAACTGAGTCAGCCAGGCCCCCCAAGATAAGAAACAGCAGAAGCCAGATCTCTGGGGTACTTTTCAACACACATGCAAAACAAGTCATTCTGTGAGTGTGAGGTGGGGATAAGGGGAAAGGGAAATGTTTTAGACCTTTCTGTCTCTGTTATGCAGCTTTTTTTTCTTTTGTTTTTAAAGAATGTTTTGAAGAGAAAAGCAGGCTGCCTCTGATTAGTTTGGTTTACTTTAACTGAGTGTTTTAAATTCCACTGTGGTGCCTGAAAACAAACTTAATTGCTAATTGTAAATGGAATAAATAACAATCTTTATACTGGTACTAAGAGCTACTAAGGCGCAGACCGTGCCATTTAGTGAGATCAAAAACAAATGCCTGAATTATGCCAGACATGTGAGGAATGTGGAGAGAAATTCCCAAGATCCATCCGGGTGCTGGTGCTGGCCTAGGGCTCCTAGAGAAAGGTGGTGGGCCTGGTCTCCCAGCATTGCATGGGAGCCTGCCTCCTCACCCCCAAGGGTCCCCTCCCTGGTGGGAAGGGGTTGCTATTCAGCTGTTAAAGACCCCTCAAACCACATTTTCCCCTGGGTTCGAGCCTGGGGCTCCCCATCAGAATACATGACCTTCTGAAACTTTGATAAAGAACCGTAATTAAAATAATTCATCCCCCCCCCCCCCAAATAGTAATCAAGTATCTACTATGTGCCAGGCACTGTTCTGGCTCTGGGAATCCAAAGGTGAATGTGTCAGAGAAGGATGTTGTCTGTGGAGGAGCTTAAATCCTGACCCAATGTTTCTGGGGAGTTTCCTAATACCAAATGCTTTTGGTAGATTATTTTCTAGATCTTTTTTTTTTTTTTTTTTTTAAGATTTTATTTATTTATTTGACAGAGAGAAACACAGCCAGAGAGGGAACACAAGCAGGGGGAGTGAGAGAGGGAGAAGCAGGCTTCCCGCCGAGCAGGGAGCCCGATATGGGACTCGATCCCAGGTCTCCAGGATCATGACCCGAGCTGAAGGCAGTCGCTTAACAACCGAGCCACCCAGGCGCCCCAGCTTTTGGTAGATTATTTTCTCTTTTGTTCCAGGGTGCCTGAGTGGCTCAGTCGGTTAAGCATCTGCCTTCGGTTCAGGTCCTGATCCCAGAGTCCTGGAATTAGTACTCGCATGGGGCTCCCAGCTCAGTGGGAAGCCTGCTCCTCCCTCTGCCATTCCACCTATTTGTGCTCGCTCTCTCTCAAATAAATAAGTAAAATCTTAAAAAAAAAAAAGGAAAAAAGAATTATTTTGTTCCTTGGGGAGCCCAGGTGGCATAGTTGCTTAAGCGTCCAGCTTTTGGTTTCAGTTCAGATGGTGATCTCCGGGTCCTAGGGCTGAGCCCCGCATCAGGCTCCACACCCAACATGGAGTCTGTTTGGGATTCTATCTCCATTTCCTCTGCCCTCTTCCCCCGCATTCTCCCCCTCTCTCTCTCAAATAAATCTTGTTTTTAAAGATTATATTTGGGGCGCCTGGGTGGCTCAGTCGTTGGGCATCTGCCTTGGGCTCAGGTCATGATCCTGGAGTCCCAGGATGGAGCCCCACATGGGGCTCCCCACTCAGCGGAGAGCCTGCTTCTCCCTCTCCCCTTGCCCCTGCTTGTGTTCCAGCTCTCAGTGTTTCTCTGTCAAATGAATAAATAAAATGTAAAAAAGAAAAGATTGTATCTATTTATTTGAGAGAGAGGGAGAGAACACAAGCAGGGAGAAAGGCAGAGGGAGAGAGAGAAGCAGACTCCCTGCTGAGTGGGGAGCCTTACGCGGGACTCAATCCCAGGACCCTGGGATCGTGACCTGAGCTGAAGGTAGATGCTTAACCGACTGAGCCACCCAGGTGCCCCAAATAAATAAATCTTTTTTTTTTTTTTTTAAAGAGTTTATTTGACAGGGGCGCCTGGGTGGCTCAGTTGGTTGAGCGACTGCCTTCGGCTCAGGTCATGATCCTGGAGACCCGGGATCGAGTCCCACATCGGGCTCCCTGCTCTGCAGGAAGCCTGCTTCTCCCTCTCACTCCCCCTGCTTGTGTTCCCTCTCTGGCTGTGTTTCTCTCTGTCAAATAAATAAAATCTTTTAATAAAAAAAAAAAGAGTTTATTTGACAGAGAGAGACACAGCAAGTTGGGAAACACAAGCAGGGGGAATGAGAGAGGGAGAAGTGGACTTCCTGCTGAGCAGGGAGCCCAATGTGCGGCTCTATCCCAGGACCCTGGGATCATTACCTGAGCTGAAGACAGATGCTTAACGACTGAGTCACCGAGGTACCCCAAATATATAAATCTTACAAATAAATTATTTTGTTTCCAAATGGAAATAATTTTTTAAATAAATACTGACAGAATTTTAAAAAATAGTATAAACGCAAAAGAACATTAAGAGTAAAGTTTAAGGGGGTCATGAGTTCAAGCCCCACGTTGGGCATAGAGTTGACTTCAAACAAAAAAAATAGGCACACCTGGGTGGCTCAGTCAGTCATGCATCTGCTTTCAGGTCAGGTCATGATCCCAGGATCCTGGGATAGAGCCCCACATTGGGCTCCCTGCTTGGCGGGGAACCTGTTTCTCCTTTTCCTTCTGCTGTTCTCCCTGCTCAAATAAATAAATAAATAAATAAAAGGAGAAAAGAGTAAGTTAAAAATCACTTGGTTTTTTTGTTTTGTTTTGTTTTGTTTTTAAAGATTTTATTTCTTTGACAGAGAGAAACGGGCTCGATCCCGGGTCTCCGGGATCATGACCTGAGCCGAAGACAGTCGCTTAACCAACTGAGCCACCCGACTTGTTTTGTTTTGAACAAAAATGTTACGTGGATTGATGAGTGGATGGATGATGAATGAGTAGGTGATGGAGAAACATAGCACAATGTTAACAATTGCAGCACGATCTAGGGCATGTGAATATTCACTGCTCAGTCCTTTCAGCTTTTCATATGCTTGGACATTTTCCATTTTCGTAGTAACGTTGGGGACAACATGACCATGTTTCATTGCCTGCACTTCCTCCCTGGCTGCTAGTTGGGGGATTAGCGTATCTCAGCCTCTAGGTTCATGCGTCCCCTCCCCTTCTCTCTTTTTAAGACACTCTCACCTTTGAGAATCTGAATTCTCTGGACTAGTTCCCAGAATAATTTATTATTTATTTTTAGTTTATCACAGACTTATCAATGTTTTGCACACAGGGACTCCTTTAACCCTTACAGTGACCTTGTGGGGAAAGTGCTCTTATTATCACCAACCTGAGCCTCAGGTTGTGCATCACATCTTCAGGGCCCTTGCTGGAGGGCTGGGACATGGAAGTATGCTAGAGCTGTGGGGACACGGGTTTCTCTGCAGTCTAGGACCCAGCACGGGGCCTGGCAATGAATGATTGTTGAGTGACTGAGTGAACGCTGCACATGCTTGCAGCAAAGGCTACCGTGCACTCACAGCCTCCCCTCCAGGGATAACGAGGCCATCTCTGAGGGTGCTCCCTGAGGAAGGGATAACCAAATAACACAACTCAGTTCCTCAAAGGCGAGGCAGGACTGTCTGACTTCCATTCTCCAGCAACCCTCTCAGGGGGACTGGTCCTTAGGGGTGATCAGGGCTGCAACCAAACTTAAGATGTCCACATCATGGGGCAGCGGTCAGCCCTTAGAGGGAGACAGGCCTGGGTCTGATTCTGTCTCTGCCTCTTTCTTAGCTGTGTGGCCTCGACCAAATCAATAACCGCTTTGTGTCTGTTTTTTCACCCAAAACCAGGTCAAAACAATCCCTGCCTTATAGGGTTTTAGGAGGGAGGGGATAAGACAATCAACACGTACAAAGTACTTGGCTCAAGTACTTGGCTTAGTAAATAAGGCTGGTGGTTGTTGCTGCCGTTTAGACTTTAGTGTGCGGACATAGAGCATTTGCTGCCCAATGACATTGGCCTTCCCAGGAAACAACCTAACAGCCTTGAGGGTTTTCTCTCAAAAGTGCCACCACATAGGGTTGACATCTTGTAAAGGCCCATTCGGACAGTCTTGTTTTTAAAGGATATGTGTTCCTTTACTGGCCACTTGGCATGGTGGGCTCACATTTGCCAGCTAGTTCATTTGGGGCAAGAAGTGGGGATGCAACCAGCCTCAGCATCCTCCTCTGTAATATGGGGGTGATGGTAACAGTGGTGGTTAATCTGATCAGTTATCAAGAGTGGCTCACTGTAAATTGTACAGGGGGTATAATTATCAGATAGTCTTTTTTTTTAAAGATTTTATTTATTTATTTGATGGAGAGAGACATAACAAGAGAGAGAACACAAGCAAGGGGAGTGGGAGAGGGAGAAGCAGACTTCCCGCTGAGCAGGGAGCCTAATGCAGGTTCAATCCCAGGACTGTGGGATCATGACCCAAGTCGAAGGCAGATGCCCAACAACTGAGCCACCCAGGTGCCCCCAGATATTCTTATCCTTATTTACAAATGAGGAAATTGATGTTATGAGATTGACCATAGTCACCCATCTAGCAAGAGGTGGGAGCTGGGACTCTGACCCACCTTGGTCTTCCAGATGCCAATTTGTCACTCAGCCTTCCTAAATTTCCAGGTTCTGCTTATGGCTGCCTTTAACCTATGATCTTGGCTCTATCACCGGTGACCCAGGGATTGAGTTCCCACAAAATATCAGAATCTCCAAAAGGTTGGGGCACCTGGATAGCTCAGTTGGTTAGGTGAGTGCCTTCAGCTCAGGTCCTGACCGGGATCAAGCCCCACATGGGGGTCCCTGCTTGGTGGGAGGCTTCTCCCTCTCTCATTCCCCCTGCTTGTGTTCCCTCTCTCGCTGTGTTTCTCTCTGTCAAATAAATAAATAAAATCTTAAAAAACAAAAAAACAAAAAAAACCAAAAAACGAATCCCTAAAGGGTGCTTGTTAGAAATGTTGAATTAGAATCTGGAGAGCCAGGAATTAGACACCTTCATTTTAAGCAAACCCTGCTCTGCAGTAAGTCTGAGGACCTCTGGACTCTGCTTTTCATTTTTGTATATAAATGTCCATCCTCTTCATGCCAGAGGCTGCCTTTTTGTTTCTTAGAGTGTTGAGGAGACAAAGCATTCAGAGAAAAAGGAGTTTGAGAACATCTGATGATGCAGGTGCATGTTTTCCCCCTTTCCAGGCTTCCTTAAGGCAGATAGAAAATCATGGAAGATTGTATAAAACACAGGCTCTGAAATCAGAGTTTGCCATCTAGGACAAATCACTCTCTCAGCATTAGTCTTTTGTTTGTAAAATGGGCATGGGAAAACCAACCTTCCAGGGCACCTGAGTGACTCAGTCAGTTTTAAGAATCTGAGTCTTGATTTTGGCTCAGGTCAGGATCTCAGGGTCCTAAGAACAAGCCCTGCCTAGGGCTCCTTGCTCAGTGGAGAGTCTGTTCTCTCCCTCTGTCCCTCCCCCTGCTCATCCTCTCTCTCTCTCTCAAATAAATAAGTAAATACCACCCCCCCAATAAATAAAACAAACCTTCCAGGATCATTGTGAGAGTTAAATAAGTAGACACATCCCCAGGTTCTTGCCCTTCTTGCATTCACCATGGTGTGTTTAAATGTTAAAAATTTGTCCCACAGAGGCCCCTGCTACGCTCAGTCTAAGTGTTTTCCGCTCAGGTGAAGATCCCAGGGTCCTGGAATGGAGGCCCATGTCAGGCTCTCTGCTCAGTGGTGTGCCTGCTTCTCCCTGCCCCTCTGCCTGCTGCTCCCCCTGCATGTGCTGTCA
The DNA here is from genome assembly GCA_004023965.1 of Spilogale gracilis. Lineage (NCBI taxonomy): Eukaryota > Metazoa > Chordata > Mammalia > Carnivora > Mephitidae > Spilogale > Spilogale gracilis. Next base: position 71,019 of record PITA01005678.1, on the reverse strand, counting down.
AACAAATAAATAAAATCTTCAAAAAAAAAAATTGTACCACCAATATATCCCCAGCTCCTAAGATATGTCTGGCCCAAAGATTTGGGGAAGAGATAACATTTATAAAGTCCACTGGGCTCACAGCTGATCCTCAATAAATTACACACATATGTACGTGTCTGTAAATACATACACACATGTAAGTATATGGGTGTGTGTACAAAATTAAGAGGGGGGAAAGAAGGACATTTGAGAGAACTTATACGGGGGTGGCAGTCGTCTGGAATAAACCGTGCAGGTAGTGGTTGGGAGGATGGCACTGTATTTGAAATCAGAAGCTCAGGATTCAAATCCAACCTGATCCGCTCAGATGCCGGGAGGCCATACAACCAGTCCTTCTGGGTCATCTCCCTTTGCCTACTGGGTCTTCTAAGTAGTCTAAACCCTTCAAACATAAAACACCAGCCGACTGAGGGTGTGATGCCTCTCTGAGCCTCCGGTCCTCATCCGTGAAAAGGGCACAAAGCAGCTGGGGTTTGGGGGGAGCCTTTGCTGAGAGCATCCGGCAACGCGGGGACTCCTACACCTAATGGGGAAGGGCCGAGGCGCTGAGTTTGATCAGCATCGGCCCAGAAATACAGACTCGCCCAACGAAAAAGCCCTAAAAGGGAAGGCCACGTTTAAAGAAAAGAAAGGTGGATTCCAGGCCGGAGCTTTCCACGGGGCAGGGGGACTTCCCCGCCCCCAGGTGCGCAGCCCGCGCCGCCCACCCCGGGCGCGAGGCGAGGGAAGCCGCGCTCTAGGACCCGAGGAGGAGGAGCTGCGGGGAGACGGTGCCTCCAGCGGGTGCTGCCGCGAGCGGCCGGCCGAGGGGCTGGAAATGAAAGTAAAGCGCTCCGGAGCCGCATGGACCGAGCTGCCGGGGCGGCGGCGCCGGGAGCAGGATGCGGCCGCCCGTAATTAAATAGCATTTACTCTTATTATTACTAATAATAATAACGTAATCATACCTCTAGTCATAGCATACCATTTATCGGGCTCGGCGCAGGCCCGCGGGGAGCGCAGCCCGGCCGAGGTGAGTGCTGCGCGCGGCCCGAGCCCGGCGGGGCAGAGGCCGGGGCCCGACCGCGTCCCGGCGGCCGGCGCGGGAGGGTTCGGGGGCGCCCGGGGGCGGCGCTGGGCCGGGAGGAGACGCAGGGGAAGCCCGGTCCAGGCTGGAGCTGCGCGGGGCCACCCGCAAAGTGCATTTTGCAGAAATACAGAAAGAGCCGCTAAATCCTCATTTCCTCCTTTTTGGGGCTCCCCCTCCCCGTCCCCGTGCCCTGCCCCAAAGTTTCAAAGTTGTGCGGCCGGGGGCACCTGCCGCTGGGTGTTTTGGCCGCCCCTGCAGCTCCCGGGGGGGGAGGATGCCTTGGAATTTTCTTGCGTGCGGGTCTACCGCCTCGGCGTCCGGAGCTTTGGGGTGCGCGGATGCTTTGCCGGCTCCCGTGAAGGGAGTCGAGGGGGCTGGCAGGGGCGTCTCTGGCAGGGCGCCCCTTCCTTTTGTGTGCGCTTTGGCCCGGCAGCACCGAGAGTTGAAGGGACCGCAGCAAGGGCCGAGGACCGCGGCCGCCGACGGGTCGCCTGTGCCGGCTGCGGCCGCCACGCGAGCCCGGGGATCCGGGGCCTGCGGCCCGGCCCGGGGGGAGGGGGCGGCAGGAAAGGGGGGCGCGGTCTGGGCAGGGGGGCATTTCCGGTCGCGAGATCCGTCTCTGGGCTCCGAGGCCCGAGCGGCAGATCTCTGGTCCGAGAGCGCGCGGGGACTGGGTGGGGGGTGGGGGGCAGTGCAGCTCCAGCGCCTGGGGGTCGCCCCCCCCGGAGATGGGCGCCCCGGAGTCACTGACCCAAGGCCTCGGATCCTCCTCCCGCCCTCCGAGGGCCTCCGGGACCACCCCCCTCAAGCCAGGCCTGCTCCCTCCTCTCCCCTCTTTCCCTTTTAAAATCTCTCAGGCTCAGATGTTTATAAGGTGCCTGGTTTCGGGGTCTTTCACAGAGACAAAGCAGTTTTCCCAGGAGGAAAACAAAACAAAAACAACTTAGAAACGTTCCCTCTGCCCCTGATGGCTGTGGTGCCAACATGGCATCAGTGGAGAAGCCTGGGACCTGGACTGGGAGACTGGGGGCTCATAGCAGCTTTGCGGGTTCTTTGGGGTTGCTCACAGAGACTTTGGTGTCTAGGTAGAAGACTTTGAACCCCAACTTCTTGCCATTTTCCTCAGCATCTTGCCATTCATCCAGTCCCATGAAAATAGCAGAATGCAGATCCTTGAATTTTCACACAAATGGGATAATTATAGTACATTTAGCAACTGTTGGACACAAAATTCCAGCGGAATCTTTACTTCTACTACCAAGACTACTACTGCCCCTCTCCCCACATACAATCATACCCACCAAAGTCTTCTTTCCCCATTTTGACTTCCCATAGAAATTGTACTGCGAGGTAGAAATGATCCCTGACCAAAATGCTGTTGGGGTAGATCTGAGGCATGGGGTACAGGAAGATGGGAAGGGGAAACCTACGTTGAGGAGGGATGCGATCTGTGGATGGGAGAGAGATTTTGTGGTCCCTGAGCAGGACCCAGGTTTGTGTTTCACGTTGTCGGCTGTGAATTCTAGGCTGTTGGCTTTTTGTTTGGGATGGACAATTAAGAATGCGGGTGTGGGCGGATTATTTGGGGCTAAGAAGCTCTGTGGGGTGAGCTAGTCTCTAGGTTTGAGGAAGTTAAGGAGTCGGTAGGTTTGGATTTGAGACTCTGAAAATAATAATCCCTTAAATAGAACTTTTTAGTTTATAACAAAAGGGCTTTCACATATGCTAGTTCATCTGTGCTCCATAGCAACCATGTCAGGTAGACATTATTCAGTCCTCATTTTCCAGATGAGAAACCTGAGGCTTCTAGAATCGACTGTCCTCCTGGAAAGTCACATAGCAGAGCTAGGATTCCCAGTTTTCGGGATCCGAATCTTCAGCCTTTTCTGAATGCCTTCTGTGAGCACGGTGAGATGCTATGGGGCAGGTTTGCGGTTGAGTTGGTCACTTAGATTCTGGCTGGAAGGAGAAAGTCAACTCGAGCAGAACCCACGAGAGGACTAAGACATGCTCAGTACTCAGTACCAAGACAGCTCTCAGGGTAACCTGGAAAAGTTAGGGAATGCCTCCTCTAGCAAGTGGATCTTGAGCTTGACAGAATGGAGAGGTCTGGCTGGGAGAGAGATGAGAAAGGGAATTCCTGTGATGGCCACAGTTGCTTCTGTGCTGGGAGGCTGACAGGTGGTCTGACTCTTACAGTGGTTCCATGGTGGGGAGCGGGCATTTTTATGTCCATTTCACAGATGGAAAAACTGAGGAATGCAGGATTCATGTGGCTGGCCTGATGTCAGCCAGCTAGATGGAACCCAGGCTTATGTTACTGTTGAGTGTGTACGACGGGATTGGTATCAGAATTGGCTCGCCTCCGTTTCAAGTGTGTAGACAAAGAACAGGCACCAGGACAGTCTGATTCAGCAATCATGGTGGGGTTAGGAGCTTAAGCCCAAAGATCAGCAGGCTCCCCCAGGCGGGGGAGTTTTATGGAACTCCCTTATATCCAAAGGCCTTGGGGAACTGGCCCAGTGAGAGTACTTAGGAGATTTCTGGAAGCATGCCTGGCAAAGGCAGAATGGTGGTGAAGGGGGACTGGGCTCTGAGTGTGGAATCTAAGTTCACTTCTTCAGTGCCTGTGAATGCCTGGCTCGACACCTTGAAGGAGCTTGTCATTTGGAAAGAAGAAAGATATGGGTAATTAACCTGAGTTTCCCCAGGGCAGACATAGGGTCTGATTCACCCCCTGTGCCCCAGGCCCCAGTGGAGGTGCCAGGAGGACACACCCAGCCCACGTGCTGTCATATTGTCATACAGCCCAGTGTAGAGAAGGAAGGGGTTTTTTGCCATGGGGTGGAAGGTCTTCCTAGAAGAAGTGCCATTTGAACGTTTTGGGGGAGGGTGTTTCAGAAAGGGCAGAGAAGGCATCCTGAGGAGAGGCACTGAGCTGGGCAAAGGCAGGGCCCTGTGATGAAGGAAGAGGCAGATCCTCTGGTCCAGCCGCGAGTAGGGGGCAGGCGTGAGTTTGTGTCCCCTTGGGCTGCCTTGGTCTCAGTTTTCCTTTCTGAAAATGAAGCCTGAGGTTTGATGGTGTGTGATGGTAACCTGTGGGGAGAAGCCCAGTGACAGGGGGTCAGGGTGGGAGTGTCAAATGGGAGGGACTACCCATGGAGGGGTTTTAAAATTTTTAATCGTGTAACCATTATCCAAGCCAGCATTTCCTATAGTCCAGCCCTGTTGTGAGTACCTTTTCCTAGATGAGCTTACTTAATCTTTACAGCAGCCCTACAGGGGAGCACTGTGATTGTCCCCATTTTACAGATGAAGAAACTGTCCAGGGAGGTTGAATGGCAGAGCTGGAGAGCAGACCCAGGCAGCCTGGCGCTTGGGTTGGCTCTGCATGGGCCTAGGGACTGGGAGGGGCGGGGTGGGCAGTGGTAACTTCAGATGGGAGAGGTGTCCTCTGCGGAAGGCTGGCTGGAAGCGGAAGCCGGAGCCCCGGCCTGGGCTGATGAAGTGACGGCTCCGTGTCAGCTCCCAGGAGCCTCCGCAGAAGCCAGCTCCTTTCATCACATTTAATGGCCCGTAGAAAACGGGCTGGTTTTCCTTTCTCTGTCATCACCAGCTCCGGGGTTCCTTCCTCCCTTATTTATTTCCCCAGGAAGTCTTTTTCTCAGCTAGCGCCCTGATGGCTTCTGCAGGTGTGTGAGCACCGTCTCCCCGTCAGGCCATGGGGGCCACTGCCACCTTCAGAACCCAGCTGGGGCCGACTTCAGTTCAGCCGCAGGGCCCCAAGTCCCCAGTTGGCGCTTGATGGCAGCAGCGGCACTTAGGGACACCAGCTACCACACACTTAAGGCTACCCTGTGCCAGCCCTGTGCTTGGTGCTTTCTGGGCCTTCTCTTACTGAATCTGCTCAACAACGCTCTGAGGCAGGAGCAAGCTTTAGCCCATTCTGCAGGTGAGGAGACAGGGTCCAAGATCACTGGGCTGTGGGGGAAGCTGGGACGCAGGGGGTCAGAAAGAGCCAGGCATTTTGCACTCCCCAGCCTAAGGTCTTTGCCGCTCTGCAAGAGAAGTGCCTGCAGGGTATTTTGTTTATTTAGTTAGTCATCTCTGCACCCAATGTGGGGCTCAAACTCGGGACTCATGCCCTCCCGACTGAGTCAGCCAGGCACCCCACAAGTTCTTTTAGTCTCCGTGAAGCTCTTATCTACCCAGAAATCTCAGTGATCTATCATTTGTATTGCGCTTTGGGCCATATTCTCTGGAATCCTCTCGACACTCCTTTAAAAGGTAAGAAGTCCATTCTGCAGAAGAAGAAAATGGAGGGGTCACCTGCCCTCCAATTCTTCCTGCCCTGTCCACACTGTGACTTGGAAAGGGAACCGTTGTCACATTCCCTGGGACCGAGAGTCATGTCTTCCAAAGTGCTGGGGTCAGCCAGCGAGCATCCATTGATCAGTTGCTGTGAGGGCTGCAGGGGAGGTTGAGGCTGTGACCCTTCTAGGGTTTACAGAGATTCACCTATGCTCTTGTTCTCTGGAGTGTTCAGTGTCATGCTCTGTTCCCCTGCAGGCACAGGAACTTAGGGGCAGGGAGTCCAAAGTCCTGAGTTTCATTCCCAGTTCTCAGCACATACTAGCTGCGTCTTCTGAGGCACACTCATATTGTCCCTCTTGGCCTCAGTCTCTTGTTCTGTGAAATGGCCTCACCGATTCAGTCCCATCTTCCCTGGGTGTGCTGTGGACTCGAAGAGAATTTGAAAACTATAAAGACCACTGGTGTGACAGTATGGTTGTGGTGGCCATAATCTCCAGAATGTTCCTGAATCTTCTCCACTGTCTACTTGATCCAGGCCCGGACCAATGCAGTAGCTTGCTAACGATCTTCCAGCTTCCTGTTTTCATTTACTCTCAATGCAGCAGCCTGACAGACCTTCTCAAGATTTAAATGGGACCTTGTCACTCCTCTGCTGAAAAGCTTCCAGTGGCTTCCTGACACACACACAACTCAGTGCTGGCTCCCCAGTCTGGCGTGCACATAGCTTTCTAATAAGCCTTACTTGTCCCCTTGAAACTTGCTTCCTACTTGGCTTGCCCTCACTCTAGCGCTGCGATTGCACTTGGCCTTCTGTCATTTCCTCAAACATTCTGAGCTTGTTCCCACCTCAGGGCTATTACCTTTGCTGGATCCTCTGCTGGTGCACGCTCACCTATCTTCTGTGTTCCCATGGCTGACTCCTTGTTTCTCTTGAGTGCTGCCTCCCCAAAGGGCCATCACTCCCTGCCACATTTCTGATCTCAGTTTGCCTGTAACTCTTCTCTGTAGCTTTACTTGTCATGTGCATTTAACATTGGCCTGTTTATTTGTCTTCCCACGCCTGGACCTCATGCTCCATGAGGTCAGGGACTTTATTAACCTTGCTCCCCCAGCATCTGGCAGAGCCCCTGGCACATAAAGGTCCTCTGAGGTTATTTGTTGAATAAGTGAGGAACAGTAGCAGGGTGGTCTGGAACAGCCCTCGCCAAAAAAGAGTGGCCTAGATAGCAGATAGAAACTGCAAAGCAATTGGTGTTGACTGATCAAAAAGCCCTTTCGGGGGGTTTTGTAAGTTGCCAGCTGCTCTCTCACAGTACGGGTGCAGGAGAAATGCAATTGTCTGATTTCCTCTTGGATATGGGGGCTAGAGGCCCACTATGTAAATTTGCAGAATGGTCTTGCAAGATGGATATCATTAGCTCCACCTCGCAAATGACAAAACCGAGGCCCTCAAAGCTAGGGCGGGCTGTGCTTGGATTGGAACCAGGTCTCCCGGACCCCTGGAGTCAGAGTTGTGGCTTTGAACCGTTCCTGCACAGCGTGGCCCCCAAGTCGGTGTGAATGGAAGACAAAGTCAAAGCGCTTTGCAACCAGAGGTTCTGCTCTGCTGCAGGCTCTTGATTTGGCTGAGAGTGGGGCCACGGGGGAGGCCAGAGGGAAGTTTCCTGAACTTTGATTTCTGTTCAAGGTAGTGAAAACAAAACAAAGTGCACGTTGCTGAGGCCTGGGGCGGGGGGTCCATGACTTGTGTTCATTCCTTGAAGGTAGTTTCTGATGGCCTAGTGCCTCTAGCTTCCTCCCTCAGCAGCTGGGTGGCCCTGGGCAGGTCACACACCCCCTCAAGCCTCACTTCTCTTTAAGACTTTATTTTTTTTCAAGCCTCACTTTTCTGTGGAAAGTGGAGATACTAGCACCTGCCTTTGAGATGATAGTAGGGATAGACAGGATTCTTTAGGACAGGACTTCTAACTTGTCTCTCCACCGCAGACCTATTGGGCAGCCTGGGGGAGCCCAGAAACAGCCTCTCAGAATACTGTTTTTATCATTATTTATTTAAATATTATTACTTATGACTTTATTATACTGTATTATCATAGTATAAAATACTATTGTTTTATTTATTATACTTATATTGTTTATATGAAAAGGATACTGTATTTATTACTTTATTTGATTATATAAAATTTACTTATTTATTTAAAAGGTTTTATTTATTTATTTGAGAGAGAGAGAGGGAGGCCAGAGGGAGAAATAGACTCCCCACTGAACGCAGAGACGGGCTGGATGTCCGGATGCTGAGATCATGACCGGAGCCAAAATAAGAATTGGAAGCATCCCCAACTGAGCCACACAGGCGTCCCCCCGGAATCCCGTTTTTAAAGTAAAATATACAGGATTGCAAAGGAAACTGGGCTGTGTGGCTGGGCTCTTTTGTCAAGGCACTGTACAACAAGATCTGGCAGGGAGTCTGATGTAAGCGCCATAATTCTGAAGTTGTGATGAGTGTGAACAATATTTTGTTGTGCCTGCAGCAGCTAAAACGTGACAGGGAAAAGAGCTGCGATTTCGAGCACGACACTCCTATGGCGTATTGTCGCAGTAGTGAATGCTAAATACCAGGTAGGGGTTAGTGAAAATAACTTACAAGTATTTTTTTCCCATCCAAGTTCATGGCCCCCTGAATTCTTGCTGTGGGCCCCAGGTTCAAAACTTTTGTCATAAAAGGTGCATGACACCCAACCCGTAAGTTCCAAAAATGAGCCCAGACCTCTTCTCCACCTCCTTGGAGCAGAGGGTCCTCAGGTGGGCAGACAGGGTGCACCGAGCCTCTGGGGAAGGGATAAATGCTGCCCTGGAATTCTGACTAGTGAGGTTGAGGATGGTGAAATGGAACCTTTGCTGGTCTCTGAGGAAGCTGTTGAGGGCCTGGTAAGTCAGAAGTAATCAGGCGTTTTTGGAGAGGCCATCAGTTCCGGTGGCGTTCATGCCGTGTGTGGCAAGTCTGCACTGACTGCTGCCTTTTCATGATGCTGGCGTTGGTGAGGGCCAGGCAGGTGGAGTGTGGGATGAGGCGGGAGGCAACCTGTGGGGATGGAAGGAAGAAGGAGAAAGCACCTTTGAGTTGGAAGGTGATGGTGTGTGGGCTCCAGCGCCCAGCTGCCTGGGTTCAAGTCCCTACTCTGTCACATGCAGCCTATGTGGCCCTTGGAGGTGAGTTTACCTCCTTGTGTTTTGGTCTCATCTGTAAAATGGGGATCGTAATAGTACTTTCTTAGAGGGTGTTGTAAGATTTTTTTTTTTTTTAAGATTTATTTATTAGAGAGAGAGTGTGGGGAGGGGCAGAGGGAGAGAGAAATGTTAGCGGACTCCTTGCTGAGCTCAGAGCCCACTGCAGGGTTCGATCTCACAACCCTGAGATCATGACTTGAGCCAAAAACAAGAGTTGGACGCCTAACTCACTGAGCCACCGAGGGGCCCAGAGAATTACATATTATATTTAAAGCTCTTCGAGCAATACCTGGTAGGAGAAAAAGCTTAATAAAGGACTGAAATCAGCATCTTCACTGCTCCTACGTGCTGCCCAGAGATGAATCGGATGCAGCTTCTGCCTTCACAAGCTCATAGTTTAGGGAGAGATGGGCACATAAGCACACACTGTTGGTTAACTAGGGTGAGTGCAGTGGTTGTGGTGAGCTTCGGGTGCTGCGTTAGGGTGGGGGTTGGGGGAAGAGTCTTCCTGCTAGAGGAGCCACCTCAGCTGGGCTTTAAAGAAGCACTAGGCGCTAGCCAGGGTGGGAGGGAAGTGGTGAGTATGGTTGTTCCAGACAGAGCTGGCAACTTGGGTCTGACATTGTCAGAATGTAACCTTCCAGGCCACGCCCTTCCCACAGTGCTGTGTGCCCCGGATGAGCAGCTTGGCCTTTGTCCTTCTGATCGTGGGTGTCATGAAGGTTTTGTTTGTTTTTCAACTTTTATCCACAGGAAATAGCAAAAGTAGTACAAAGGGTTCTCTTCATCCGGCTTCCCCTGATGATGGTATATAGTAGTTGTATGTTACCAAAACCAGAAAATTGGTATGGGTACATCATGAGCCTATAGAGCTTATTCAGGTTTCACCTTAAAAAACAAAAACAAAAAGACATTCATCTGTGTGCGCATGTGTGCACCTGGAAGGGTTTTGAGCAGGGGAGTGACATTGACACGTGTGTTGGGCAAATATTCTCGACACCAAATGGTAGCAGATTGGAGGGGGCTTGGTGGAGGCTGTTGGCAGGAGATGCTGATGGCCTGAGAGCCCTGGTCATGGAGATGGTGGGAGGAGCTACAGAGTGGAGAACTGTTTCAGAGGGAAAGGTGCAAAGAACTGGGAACTGAGAAGAGGATGGCAGTCGGAGCTATGACTGGAGTTTGGGGGAAATGGAGGAGGAGTAGGAGCGGGAGAGATGCTGCTGAGTTACGTCTGGAATGCAGTAAGTTGGAGGAGCACCAAACTGGGATGGGTATCAAGGAGGACTTTCTGGGCATGGAGGCATCCAAGCTGGGTCTTAATGGATGAATAGGAGTTGGATAGGTTCGTGTGTGGGGAGAGGGCATTCCAGGTAGAGGGCCCAGGATTTGGAAAAGCATGGAGGTCCTATGCAGCTTGGGTTTTAGACATCGTGGTAGCACAGCTCAGAGGGTAAGAGATATGAATCTGAAATATTGGGGAGGGGGTGAACCTGGTGAGAGGAACAGGTTTGTGAGTCATCAACATGACTCATGAGATCATGAAATTTAAGAGCTGGTCTGGGGAGAGCATGCAGAATGAGGAGAGCAGGAGCACTGTCCCTTAAACGGGAGCTTGGACGTATTGGTCTTGAGACCTGGGCAGAGGAAGAGGAGCCGCTGACGGAACAGGACCGATCAGAGAGGTGTGAGAAGGACCTGGCAGTTATAGCCGGGAGTCCCGAAAAAGGCGAGTGACAAACTGTCCCTCTACTGGACTCAGCAACCAGGAGGTCCCTGGGATGGGGAGGACCCTTGACAAGTATCTTTGGTGGAGTGGAAGGGGGGTTGCGGAGATTTGGGAAGTGAAGCGGGAGGTGAGGATGTAGAGACAGTGTAGACTACTGTTTCACAAAACGTGAGCAAGAAAAGGAGGGAAGTTTGTGCATTATTCAGAAAGGGATTCAGGATCAGGGGATGGAATTACTTGGGGGTGGGGAGACTTGAGCATGATGACAGGCTTGAGGGGTCCTAGGGCTGGGTCTGATTGCTTAATGAGAAACAGAGATGATGATGTATGTGGGCCCCGGGGCCGTGCTGCTGGGATTTAAATCCCAGCTCTACCACTGTGTGCTAGCTGTGTGACCTTGGGGAAGTCAGATAACTTCTCTGTGCCTCTCTTTTCTCCTCTCCAAAATGAGGATGATAGGCTATCTCACAGGGTGTGCTGGAAGGTATTATGTATAAAGAGATCATGACATGCCAAAAAGAGAGAGGGAGAGATCATGCTAACCCCTATTATCACTTGTTATTTCCATGTCCGTTTTTTAAATTTATTCAATTAATTCATTTTTGACTATATAATGCCTGGGTTGGATGAATTGATTTCATTGATTCATTTCTTTTACCACCATTGATGGAGCACTTGCTCTGCACCAAGGATGGGGCCCAGGCATTGAGATTTTGAAGAGGCTGGTCTGATGAAGATCTGAATCTCTGAAATTCTGTTATCATCAAACTCTTCTCAAAAGTGAGGAGAAAAAGAAAAAGTGTGTTTCCTTCATGGTTTTCAGGTCGATGGTGTGGTCTTTCTCCTGAAAGAACAGCCCATGGACACGTGGGCAGACCTGGAAACACTGGCTTTGAAACCAGGCTCCTGGTTCCCCCTTGGCCTCTGAGGCCTACCAGGTTGGCCTCAAGTCAGCCATCTCATTTTGTATTTTATTTTTTTTAAAGATTTTATTTACTTATTTGACAGAGAAATAGAGAGCACAGTTGGCAAGCGACAGGCAGAGGGTGAGGGAGTAGCAGGCTCTCTGCTGAACAGGGAGCCCAATGCAGGACTCGATCCCAGGACCCTGGGACCATGACCTGAGCCAAGGCAGTTGCTTAACCAAGTGAGCCACCCAGACACCTCTCATTTTGTATTTTATTTTATTTTGTTTTGTTTTGTTTTAAAGATTTTACTTATTTGACAGAGAGATATACAGCCAGAGAGGGAACACAAGCAGGGGGAGGGAGTGAGAGAGGGAGAAGCAGGCTTCTCCACCAGCAGGGAGCCCGATGTGGGACTCGATCCCTGGTCTCCGGGATCATGACCTGAACCGAAGGCAGTTGCCCAACCAATTGAGCCACCCAGGCGCCCCTCTCATTTTGTATTTTAGGTTATAAGGTTAATACTTGCTCTGTGCAAAAAATCCAAATCCTGCTGAAAGCGCTCTGTGTCTTGTTGCCCCTTGGCAGGTCCTAGTGGCCAGAGAGGACCAGTTAAACTGGAGACTATCTTTCAAACATCCTCTTGATGTGAACACACATTGCACACAGATGTGATCATACAATACAGAAAGTTCTGGAATCTGCTGCTTTTTTTCCTTCCTCAGCTGTGAATGGCAACGTCTCCATGACAAGGCATATAATAGATTCAATAGCTGCACTGTATTCCACGGTGGGGTATACTGTAGCTCAATGGATTAATTCTCTACTGCGGGACGCTCAAGTTCATTCTGGTTTTTCACTCTTAAGAAATACTTCCTGTACAACTATAACTGCTTGTACAAGGATTTTAGTAGATTAAATTCTTGTAAGTTTCTGGGCCAAAAGGACACGGTGCTTTATCACGTAGAAGGCTTTTGGCTGCAAGTAACAGAATTCCTCAGAACGAGAGTGTATTATAATCTCATGTGATAAATGAGGCGGAGCACTTCCAGCATCAGCTGATTTAGGGATCAGACGCCTCATTCAACAACTTTGATCTCTGTTCCACCATCCCCAGTACGCGTACACGTGGTCCTCCGACGGCATTCCCAGAAAGCCCTTGGCTGACTTCCCTTCCTCCCTCATTGGCCAGGATGATGTCATGTGCCCTTGCGTGATCCAATCACCGGCAAGTACAAGGACCATTTGATTGGCTGAGTCCAGTATAGGTCACCTGAGTGACTGGGAATGGAACCGTCTGGGGGCTGTGCCGGGAGGATGAAGGACAGGTGGCTGCCTTGCTCTTGTTGGTAGATGTTGCCACACTGCTTGCTTCACGGCGATGCTGCCCGTCCACGCTCTGGGTGTACTTGTGCTGGAGAGTGCCCATTCCTCCGCCTGCATGAGCCAGAGGTGCGAGACGGAGTCTTATTTATCCCATGTTCTTTTATCAGTGAGTTCCAGTGTCTTTTCTTCATGATTCATAGCTTCTGTGGATTACCTGTTTTTGTTCTTAGGCCCTCTTTAAGTAATCGTAATGATCATACATTAGTCATGGTTGATAATAAATGCTTACTCGGTGCCAGGCATCTCTTTGGTTACAAACAACCTCTTAAAGAAGGTATGAGTATCCTCGGGGCGCCCAGTGGCGCAGTCGGTTAGACATGCGACTCTTCATTTCAGCTGGGGTCGTGATCCTCGGGGTGGTGGGATCAAGCCCCCAGTTGGGAATCCCCACTGAGTGGGGATGGAGCCCCGCATCGGGCTGCCCCGTTCGTCTGGAAGCATGCTTCTCCCTCCCCCACTCCCGCTGCTTGCGTTCCCTCTTTAGCTGTGTTTCTGTCAAATAAATAATTTTTTTAAAGATTTTATTTAATTAAAAAAAAAGATTTTATTTAATTATTTGACAGAGAGAGTTCACAAGTAGGCAGAGAGGCAGGCAGAGAGAGAGGAGGAAGCAGGCTCCCTGCGGAGCAGAGAACCCGTCGCCGGCCTTGATCCCAGCACCCCGAGAGCATGACCTGAGCGGCCCCAACCCACTGAGCCACCCAGGCGCCCTCAAATAAATAAAATCTTTTTTTAAAAAAAGAGAGAGAAGAGAGAAGAGAAGGTACCAGTGCCTCTGTTTTAGAGGTGAGGGAAGTGAAACATGAGAAATGAAGTAACTTGTATACAGTTAATGAGGTTTGAACTCCATCTTCAACCTGGGTATGTGGTCACATACTGTGTGGACATGCTGAGGGAATTGTTTCCTGTTGGTTCTTTAATTCATGGCTATTTCTAGGAAGAGCCATTTGAGGTAAGTCCTGCTTGAAATTCTCAAATTATATAACAAATGGACCTAGAGTAGGGGAGAGGGGACTGGCCTGTCTTGTGGTGGGATCCTGGGAATTCGGATCTCCTTGGACTTCCTCCCTCCCTTCCTTCCCTCCTTTTTTCCTTGTACTTTTTTCTTTCTTCATTTTTAAAAGATTTTATTTATTTATTTATTTGGCAGAGAGAAACACAGAAAGGGAACAAAGCAAGGGGAGTGGGAGAGGGAGAAGTGGGCCTCCTGCCAAGCAGGGAGCCTGACATGGGGCTCGATCCTGGGACTCCAGGATCATGACCTGAGCCAAAGGCAGACACTGAGCCACCCAGGCACCCCTTGCACTTTAAGAGATAAGATTGATTTGGCTTACTGCTTCTTACTCTTCCACCTTGTGCCGCTACCAAGCCTGCCCCACCCTATCCTCATCCTCTAGGAACTCCTCTCCCTCCTCAGCTGAGAACGAGCGCTCTTTTAACTACTGTGTTAGTCAGCTCGGAGTGTTATAAGAAATACCATACACTGAGTGGCTTAAACAACAGAAATTTATCTTCTCACAGTTCAGGAAGCTGGAAGGCCGGGATTAAGGTGCTTGCAGATTCAATTTCTGATGGGAACTCTCTTCCTGGCTTGCAGGTGACTGACTGCCTTCTTCTGGCCTCCTCTGACCTTTCCCCCCTGTGTGGGCAGGGAGAAAGAGAGAGCTCTCTGGTGTCTCTAGCCCCGTCCTATAGCTTCATTTAACCTTAATTATCTCCTTAGAGTCCCCATTTCCAAACAGTCATAATGGGAGTTGGGGCTTCAACATATGATTTTGGAGGGGACAAAAACATTTAGTGTATAAATTCTGCCCCTTGTCCCCTCCAAGTTCATGTTCTTTTTTTTTTTTAAGATTTTATTTATTTATTTGACAGAGAGAAACACAGCTAGAGAGGGAACACAAGCAGGGGGAGTGAGAGAGGGAGAAGCAGGCTTCCCACCGAGCAGGGAGCCTGATGTGGGACTCAATCCCGGGTCTCTGGGATCATGACCTCAGCCGAAGGCAGTCGCTTAACCAACTGAGCCACCCAGGCGCCCCCCCCCTTTTTTTTTTAATATTTTATTTATTTGACAGAAACACAGCCAGAGAGGGAACACAAGCAGGGGGAGTGAGAGAGGGAGAAGCAGGCTTCCCGCCGAGCAGGCAGCCCGATGTGGGGCTCGATCCCGGGTCTCCGGGATCATGACCTGAGCCGAAGGCAGTCGCTTAACCAACTGAGCCACCCAGGCGCCCTCATGTTCTTATCATATGCCAAATACATTCATTCTATCCCAACAGCCTGCACAGTCTTAACTCATTCCAGCATCAACTGTAAAGTCTAAAGTCCCAAGTCTTATCTCAATATCTAAATCAGGTGTGGACAAGACTGGAGGCAGATTCATCCAGAGTAAATTCCTCTACAGCTGTGAACCTGTGAAACCACACACGTTATGGGCTCCCAAAAAGCAGTGGTGGGACAGGCATAGGTTAGATACTCATTCCCATTCCAAGAAGGATCAGTCCGAAAGAGGAGAGACATGACGGGCCCAAGCGAGTCTGAAACGCAACAGGACAGATTCTATTTGATTTAAGGGCTTGAAAATCATGTCTTCTTTGATTTGCTGTTTCTCCTTGCTGGCCCACTGGGTGCAGCACACCCCCCACAGCTGTGTCAATCCAGTCCCCCCACCCCTCCACTGCTCTGAAAAGGACTCAGTGGCCTCACCAAGACAGTTCTGATGATCTGTGATTGACGGTTAAACTTTGAAGTATAAAACATTTTTGCCTCCAAATAGCTTTATGGTCCAGTCCTGTAGAATTCGAGAAGTCTAGCAGCTTTCCTGCATACCATCATCTAGACTTCTCTGTCCCCTTCGGTTCTAATTGGTAGTGTTTCTGCTAGTATAATCCCATCTGTATTTCTGACTTCTGCTGGTAGCTAATTCTTTTTTAATTTTTTTTATTATTTATTTATTTATTTATTTATTTATTTTTAAATTTTTTTTAAAGATTTTATTTATTTGACAGAGAGAAACACAGCCAGAGAGGAAACACAAGCAGGGGGAGTGAGAGAGGGAGAAGCAGGCTTCCCGCCGAGCAGGGAGCCTGATGTGGGGCTCAATCCCGGGTCTCCGGGATCTTGACCTGAGCCGAAGGCAGTCGCTTAACCAACTGAGCCACCCAGGCGTTCCTGGTAGCTAATTTGATACGTGGTTTATACCCATAGTCATCTCCTTATCAAATGGTCACTCAGGCACATCTTGAGTGTTCCCTTCAGGACACGCATCTTCATTTTTTCACAATATGGAGAGGCTGAACTTTTTCCAGTTCTTCAGCTCTGGTTCCTTTTGTTTAACAATTTCTTCTTCATCTCTTTTCTCTCAAATTTTACTGTGAGCGGTAAGGAGGACCCATGCCATATCTTACATACTTTGCTTAGAAATCTCCTCTGCTTAGGGGCACCTGGATATCTCAGTTGGTTGAGCATCCAACTCTTGGTTTCAGCTCAGGCCATGATCTCAGGGTTGTGGGATGGAGTCCTGTGTTGAGCCCTGCGTTGGGCTCTGCGCTCAACATGGAGTCGCTTGAGATTCTCCCTCTCCCTCTCCCTCTCCCTCTGCCGCTACCCCCACTCATGTTCTCTCTCTCTCTGTCTTAAATAAATAAATAAAATCTCTTTAAAAAAAGAAATTGAGGCTCCTGGGTGGCTCACTTGGTTAAGTGGCTGCCTTTGGCTCGGGTTGTGATCCCAGGGTCCTGGGATCGAGCCGTGTATTGGGCTTCCTGCTCAGCAGAAAGCCTGCTTCTCCCTCTCCCTCTGTCTGCTGCTCTGCCTACTTGTGCTCTCTCTCTGTCTCTCTCAAATAAATAAATAAAATATTTTTAAAAAGTCTCCTCTGCGAAATAACAATTTTCATTGCTCACAAGAAAATGGAACACAATTAATCCTTAAAAGTCTGTTTGTTTGTTTATTTATTTATTTATTTATTTATTTATTTATAATCTCTACACCCAGCATGGGGCTCAAACTCATGACCCCGAGATCAAGAGTCACATGCTTGGGGTACCTGGGTAGCATAGTCAGTTGGGTGTCCAACTCTTTTTTTTTTTTTTTTTTTTTTTTTTTTTTTTCTTGGTTGTCCAGCTCTTGATTTTAGGTCAGGTCATGATCTCAGTCAGGGTCAAGGGCTTGAGCCCCGCATTGGGCTCTGTGCGCAGCACAGAGTCTGCTTGAGACTCTCTCCCTCTCTTTCTGCCCCTTTCCCCTTTTCTCTAAAACAAAGAAATCTTAAAAAAAAAAAAAAAAGTGCCACGTGCTCTATTGACTGAGCCAACCAGGTGGCTAGAGCACAGTTTAGCCATGTTCTTTGCCACTTTATGACAAGGATCACCTTTCCTCGAGTTCCCAATAACCTGCTTTTCCTTTCCATCTGAGGCCTCACAGGAGCTGCCTTTAGCATCCTTATTTCTACCAGCCATCCCTTCATGGCAATCAAGAGTTCTAGCTGCACCTCAAAGCTCCTGCACCTGCCCCCATCGTGCAGTGAAGCCACACCATATGTTCGGATATTTCTTACAGCAGCGTCCCTCTTCTTGGTACCAAAATCCATACTAGTCTACTCAGGCTTCGGGAACAAAACACAGGATCAGAGCCCTACTCTTATGACCTCATTTAACTTTACTTCTTAGGGGCTTCTCTAGTCTTTAGAGGACTTTATCTCCAAGTATAGTCCTGTTGGGGGGTAGGACTTCAACGTGTGCACTTGGTGGGGGATACAAACCTTCCATTCATAACAACCACCTATTAAAATGTTCTTCCCAGGGGCGCCTGGGTGGCTCAGTTGGTTAAGCAACTGCCTTCGGCTCAGGTCATGATCCCGGAGACCCGGTATCGAGTCCCACATTGGGCTCCCTGCTCAGCGGGAAGCCTGCTTCTCCCTCTCTCGCTCCCCCTGCTTGTGTTCCCTCTCTGGCTGTGTTTCTCTCTGTCAAATAAATAAAATCTTTAAAAAAAAAAAAAATGTTCTTCCCAGAGGAAGGAGATTGAGAAGGAGGGAGGGATGTGGGCATTAGGTGCTTGCTGGGCCTGGGGGCTTTTGCTCACTTGGCATATTGTTTGTTGTTTTTGTTTTTTTTTAATATTTTATGTATATATTTGACAGAAAGAGAGACAGAGAGCACAAGCAGAAGGAGAGGGAGAAGCAGGCAGGGAGCCCAATGCAGGGCTCCATCCCAGGACCCTGAGATCATGACCTAAGCCAAAGTCACACACTTAACTGACTGAGCCACCCAGGTGCGCCTACTGGGCACATAGTTGATGAGGTTGTCTGATGCCCATCTCCTCAGGCCCTTTGAACCTAGGCTTCAGGACACCATGTGGCCTTGAACAACTTTCCTAGCCTCTTTTTTTTTTTTTTAAATGATGCCTCGTTTTCATGTAGGACAAAGCCAGACACAGAGCTGCTTTTTTGCTCAAAACTTCCTGTGACTTCTCATCTTACATAGTGGGGAGCACAGTTCTTGCCCCACTGACAAGACCTCATGGATGGTCTTTCCTGCTAATCTCTCTGAGCTTCCCGTCCTCCGCTCTGCCCACTGCCCACCGTGCTCCATCCTCGCTGGCCTCTTGCTCTTCCTCACATCAGTCTCCACGTCACGACCTTTGCACTCACTGTTCCCTCTGCCCAAACACTTTTCCCCACACAGCTTGCTCCCTTCCATCATTTCGATTTCTGTTCAAATGTCAAAAAGGTCTTCCCTGAGTCCCCCATAAAATTATAGCACCCTGTCACTCTGTCGGTCTTATTTTTTCCTTCACTATGTGTATCCTTTCTGTGTTCCATTATGCATTTATTTGTCATATCTCTCATCCACCAGACCAGTCGCTCTGACCGAGGAGAGATTTTGTCACCTTTGTTAACTGCTAAATTCCCAGGGCCTGGAACATTGAAGGCATCCCTTAAGGGCTCGGTGCTCAGGCGGATGGCTCCGTTGGACCTTCTTTTTCTTCATGCTGTAACGGTGTCCCTACAGGCTGGTTTCCCGGCTGGACGGTGAGCCCTTGAGGGCAGGGATTTTGTTTCTGTCATGACTGAGTCCCCGGCACCCAAAGCAGGACTTGGCTCAGCAGAAGAGTCACTCACATTTAATGATAGAATTGAGGGCGTGGTTGTGCTTTGCCCTAGCTTACCCAGGGCCCCCGTCTGGCAGCCTTTCTGGTTTTCCTTTCCAGGCGGTGTGCTTTATGCTTTACCTGCCCTTCCATGTGGGCATCTGGCACTTAGCAGGTTCTCTGTAACTTGTTTTCTGGGCTGGGCATGGGTGGGCAAAGCCAAATATGGTGCCAGACCACGCAGCTCTTGGGGTGGTCTTTGCCTCTCCTGTCGTTAGCAAGGACCACCGGAACTGCCAGCAGAACTTCAATGAGGGCAAGGTAAGCCCAGTATCTGGTGTGTGGTAGGCACCCAGGAAATGTGGGTTTCCTTGCCTGCTGCCATCTCGCTGTGGGCCTCGAGGAGGCTTCCTCCTCGCTGTGGGCCAGGCCTACTGGCTCACCCCTGTGGGCAGCCTCAGAGTGGGCTGGGGCCTGGACTTCCCCATCATCAGAGCTGGACAGATTGCAGGATGCCACAGGGAATTGGGGGCAGCGTGCGTGTTTCTTGACAGGTGTCTCATAAAGACTGTCCCTGCACTCCCAAGCTACCCAAGAAACCTGTCATTCTCCTTCACATCCCGCTCAAGGAGCACCTCCTGCAGAGTCTTCCCTGCCCTCCCCCAATGGACCCACCTCTCCTTCCTCTCAGTGCGCAGGCCCTTTGCACCCACAGCTAGCCGGTACCGCAGCTAGTGGCTCACCTGTCTTCCCTAACACTGGATCAGGAGTTCCTGGAGGGCGGGGCTGGGCCTGAGCCCCCAGCTCAGTTTGTAGCTCCCTTGCCCCCATGCCTGCACCGAGTAGGAAGGGCATGGATGTCGACTGGACTGAACTATACTCTGGCTTTCTGGGGCTATCTCTGCCCTTGGCACAGAGGAGACTACCTCACCAGTACATTGCGGGAGTCAGAAAAGTCTTCCCAAAGGAGGAGGGCGTGGTGGTTTCCTCTGCATCCTGGATCCCAATAAGACCCGGGCCTCCAGCTTGGTATTAATTTGTATTATTGTGAATTTTAGCAGTGGTTGCACTCTCATGGGGGAGGAGGCGTCTGAAGGCCTGAGGCATAATCAGCTCTGCTGGGCATCCCTAGTTGATTATGACCGGTGGCCCGCTCTCTTTAAGCACCACTAGGGCCAGCCCCTTGGGGCAGCCCTACCAACTTCTGCCAACCTGCCAGTGTTGCTTATGAGATGAAATCTGTTTCCCCCAGCCCCGGCCTAGGGCCTTTACACTCAAGAGAATGACCCTAGCGTGGTTGGTAATAGACCCTAGAACAGGCGATTAGAAGAAGCATAATATTTTCACACAGAAGTCTTCCCCGAAATCACTGCACAGACACATCTGCCTTCTCTGGGCCATGAGTATTCACGAACACCAAGGATAGGCTTAGGTGCCTAAGAAGATGATCAAGCAGTTCCTCTTCTACTGTGCCTTTGAAGAAGGGGAGCAGCATTTTTACTGATGTAAAGTCAGGAGTTCTGGGTCTGGCCCCCACGGGCTGGCGGAGCTTCACTTCCCTCTTCTCTCAAAGTGCGGGTCCCAGAATGGCCCAGCCCCGGGGTATTGATCAGGATCACATAAAAGGTGGGAGATGACAGGGATTTCATAAACAATTGAATGCCGCCTGTCAGAAGGCCCTCCCTCCCTCACACCAAGGAGCCAACTCCTATTCACCCTTGAAAGCCCAATTCAAATGTGCTCCTCTTTGTTTCCCAAATGTTTCCACTTTGTTGTACCTCATCCCAGCATTTGTTCACCACGGGAGTCTGGTTTGAGGTGGAGATGCCAGGATGTTCTTTCCCCGTCTGAAAGTAGGTTAGAAGAGCTGTGTGGAGGGTGGGCGCTATATTTATATTTAATGGGCATACAGCAGCTACGGAATTGAATGCCCAGCATAGGAATTTTTATTTATTTATTTATTTTTTAGATTTTATTTATTTGTTTGATAGAGAGAAACACAGCTAGAGAGGGAACACAAGCAGGGGGAGTGAGAGAGGGAGAAGCAGGCTTCCGGTGGAACAGGAAGCCCAATATGGGGCTCGATCCTAGGATTCCAGGATCATGACCTGAGCTGAAGGCAGTCGCTCAACCAACTGAGCCGCCCAGGCGCCCCCAGCATATTAATTATGATCCAGAAGCCACCACTTATAAGTGCCTGCAATATCCCAGGCCATGAACTAATCCTGTGGGCAGGTGCTGTCTGTAATCTCCCCCATACAGAACAGGAAACTGCAAATCACGGGGTGGGAGGGTTGGGGGTGGCTGGGGGCTGGCGGTAGAGAAACCTGCTCTGAGATTGAACCCTTTCCATAGTGCATGCACAGGGCATTGCTGCTGCTTTGGGATTTGGGTGGTCGGTCAGAGAGGAGGATTCACGCCGGGCCGGGTGAGGAACCTTCTTCATACTGCCTAGGGCCAGGAATGTTTTTTCCCTTGGCTTCAGATTCAGACTTTGGATATGACCTCTTGGGATGGATATGGGCTTGTTTCCCTTAAGTCTGCTCAGACTGCAGGGCTGAGAGGGGACCGGAAACACTGCTCTCTGGCTGCTGTGGTTTGCTGAGAACTACAGGCTGAGCCAGGCATTGGGAGGGTAATAGACTAACTGCTCCCACACGGCGGGAGCGGGTGTGGGGAAAGGTGATCCGCTGAAATTAAAGCAAGTCATCAAGAGGTTCTAGGTGGGGGAGGGCCGGGTCTGATTTGAGGGCTCAGAGAGCCTGCTCCCTTCCCCATGATGGCCTCAGGGAGGTGAAGATCAGTGAGCAGGCTGGTCCGCTTCTCTGGGTGCAGGAAATACCCCAGGTGGTAGGGAGGGATGGGGGTTAGGGTTTGGTGGTCGTGACCCTGTGGTGCTGGTTGTCTAGGCCTGTAGGGGGTCTTCCCCCTCTCACAGGTCCCCTGCCCTTGCTGGGCCACGCTGCATGGCGACTGGCACACCCTTGTCTCTCCCACCAGGCGAGCCTCCCTTGCAGGGCTTTGAAGGGCCAGGATTGGGTCTCAGCCAATAAATAAGATAAATAAGATAAATAAAATCTTTTTTTTTTTTTTTAAGATTTTATTTATTTGACAGAGAGAAACACAGCCAGAGAGGGAACACAAGCAGGGGGAGTGAGAGAGGGAGAAGCAGGCTTTCAGCTGAGCAGGGAGCCCGATGTGGGACTCGATCCCCGGACTCCGGGATCATGACCTGAGCCGAAGGCAGTCGTTTAACCAACTGAGCCACCCAGGCGCCCCAAGATAAATAAAATCTTTAAAAAAAAGATTTTATTTTTTTATTTGACAGGGAGAGATCACAAGTAGGCAGAGAGGCAGGCAGAGAGAGCAGAGGAAACAGGCTCTCTGCTGAGCAGAGAGAGCCTGACTTGGGCCTCGATCCCAGGACCCTGAGATCATGACCTGAGCCAAAGGCAGAGGCTTTAACCCACTGAGCCACCCAGGCGCCCCAGGCTCAGGTTCTGACCCAGGGGAAGGCCCATACCCCTTTTGGGATGCCACTGGGTGAGACAAGCTGATGTTCAACGGGCCTTCTAGTCCATACGTGGGGCCATGGAAGCCGGGTGGGCTATCTAGATCTGGCCAGGAGCTCCTAGCTCCCAGGGATCTTGCCCTAGAGGATCCTGACCCCTAGCTGCTCTGCCTGAACCTCCCTTCTCTTTAAGCAGTTTTTACTCCCTCTACCTCTCAGGCAGGCTCCCTGCATATGTTCAGTACTATCCACTTATTCTGTATCATCAGGCCAGTCCTCAGCCTTGCAGAGCCTCCGTCTCCCTCATCTGGAGCTTGGGAAATTCCCTCCATCTTGCCAAAGTGGGGCACACGCTGTACTGCCTGGTCTGGTACAGGCCACGCCAGCCCCGGGCACATGTGGGCTATGCAGAGGGGTTGTTGGTGCTTAAAAGAGGGTGGCCTGGGTTCAAATCCTGCTTCGGGTGCCGCCTGCCAGCTCATGACTGGGGCTCCCTGAGCTTGTTTCCACCTTGGTAAAATGGAGATAAAATGACACCTGCCTCATGGCATTGTTGAAAGATGCCAAGAGATTCTTCTACAGAGTACCCGGCCGGCCCGATGGGGGGCGCCCCACTGTAGCTGTAATCATTGGCATCATTTTGTATCTTGTGTCTCTCTTCTCCTTGGCCTGGGTTTGCTGGTAAAACAAGGTTTTCTCCTTGAACTTGGGGTAGTCTGGTGCAGAACAGCTGCCCGAGCCGTGTGAGAAAAGGCAGGTGGCCACCAGGCAGCCCCTGCCCATCAAAGTCACCGCACAAAACCAGAGTTCAGTGGGGCGTGGGCGTGGAGGGCAGGAGCTGCGTGGCTGGCTTCAGAAGGTCTTTGTAGGCTGTGAGATGGGCCATGGCCCTCAGGGGCAGCCGTGGAGTGGGAGGAGTGTGGGAATGAGAGAGAGCACATAGTGAGGTGGGAACTGTGACCAGCCACCGGCCCCTGCTGACTAATGGATGGATTGCTCTCTCCCCCAGAGACTGATGGAGAGGCAGAGACGGAAGGCGGACATCGAGAAGGGGCTGCAGTTCATTCAGTGAGTGTGGGGCAGGCCGGGCAGGCTGGGGGTGTGGGTCCTCAGGTGGCGGTGCCCAAGGCCCGCACAGGCCTCCCCAGCTCCCCTTTCCTTCTTGCTAAGCCTTTGCTGCTCAGACTCCCGTATGTGCTGGGGAGGGAGGAGGTGGGACGTGCTAGGCAGGGGCCGGCAGGTGGGGGGGAGTGTAGACCTGTGAACCCCCCCCCATGCACACACACTCACCTGACCCTGGTTACCCTTCAGTCCTGCTCCCTATGCCATTTTACCCTTGCGTTCCACATACACTGGCACACTTCCTATTAATTCCCCTGCTGGTCTGTGTACATCTTACAACCAATCAATAAATCAGTTTCCATTTATAAGCACACTTCTTAGGCTGTGCGCTGGGCCCTTCACATCCACCATCTTCTTAATCCTCCCCACAGCCCAGTGAGCAGGTGGCCTTATTTCCGTTTTGCTGAGGCTCAGAGAGGTTAAGAAATTTGTTTATGGTTACACAGCTATAAAGTGATAGGATTCTCTCTCTCTCTTTTTTTTTTTTTTTAAGATTTTATTTATTTATTTGACAGAGAGAGACACAGCAAGAGAGGAAACACAAGCAGGGGGAGTGGGAGAGGGAGAAGCAGGCTTCCCGCTGAGCAGGGAGCCCGATGCAGGGCTCGATCACAGAACCCTGGGATCGTGACCGAGCCGAAACCAGACACTTAACGACTGAGCCACCCAGGCACCCCAAGTGATAGGATTCTAACCCAGGTCTGGCTGACCCCAACCCACATTTCTTTCCATTATTTCCTCCTCAGTACCCACATGCCATGTTTGGGGTTTTTGTTGTTGTTTTGTTTTCCTTTTTTTTTTTTTTTACACACAAAGTTGTTTTTTTTTTTTAAGATTTTATTTACTTATTTGACAGAGAGATAGCACAAATAGGCAGAGCAGCGGCAGAGGGAGAGGGAGAAGCAGGCTCCCCACTGAGCAGGGAGCCCGACATGAGGCTTGATCCCAGGACCCTGGGATCATGACCTGAGCCAAAGGCAGCTGCCTAACAACTGAGCCACCCAAGCACCCCTCCCTGAGAACTTCCTTATTTCTAATTTTGTGGGGGTTTTTTCTTAAATGGGAATCCCCACAAAACTAGGATTTACCCTGTCTACCCTCATACAAACTCCCTAATTTTGTTCTCTCACAGACACCCATAAAACACAACCTGCCTCTTCCCCACAGACTAGGTCCCTCGTCATGCACGCGGTGTCCGCATGTCCCTGATGGAGTACGTGCCAACATTCACACAGTGTCCTTCCTCAGCTTACTCAGGCCACTGTGAGAGCTGTGGTCCAATTTTCTCTCCTCTCTGGGCCCATCTCCTCCCATTTGGGGGAGGGCTTTGATCTGAGGGGACTGCTCAAAACTTATTCAGAGGCCAGTCTGATGAACCAAGCGAACCTTACAAATACTGTCTTTCACAAGAATTCTGTCTTCAATTTAAGTCACTGGTTTCTGTGGAGCTGGGTCTTTGAGTCCCGCATCCTGGTTCCCCCACTTCCTGGGTGCTTCCCGTACCTGGAAGGGAGACCAGCCCCTGCTCTCACAGTCGTTGTGCCTGGGATACATGGTAGCTCGGTGTTCTCCTTCCACTTTCCAGAGGGGAGTTCCTAAAAGGTTTCGCAATAGGGACAGCCTCCTGGGAACCCATGTGGTAGTCTCCTAAGGAATTACTTTGCAAGATAACACAGTAGGACCTGCTGCTTTTTAAATTAATTGTGTTTCCACAGATAGGCTGTGAGCACTAAGTATTTATTGGGCACCTCTGGGCACAGAGCCATGTAGGACCGTAAAGTGGTTTGGACAGATGGAGTGGCACTGGCTTGTGGGGAGCCTTGAACACCAGGATCAGGTGACCTTTAGGTCAGGGTGTGCCCTACTGGACAGGAGCTGGTGCTGGAGCGGGGAGGCCAGGAGGGAGGGTAGCGAGGGGGCCTGGCTGGGCAGTACAGGGAACAGCGATGGGCCCTGGTCCCTGACAGGCAGAGAGGCAAGTGAGAGAGCAAGATGGGACCCCCACTGTCACCGTCAGGGACAGCCGCCCCCCACACAGGGGATGTGGGCATCTCTCACCACTTCTCACTCACTGGCTCAGGCTGCTCTTTCTTGCCCAGATGTCGGCGGCAGCGCCGAACAACAGAAAGAGCCCCAGCCCTGCACTCTGGCCATGGCTCTGCCGCCGACCTGCTGTGTGACCATGAACACGTCACTGCCCCCTCCGAGTGTCTGTTTTCCCCTCTGTGACATGAAGGACCAGGAGACTGCCCTTCTAGCTCAACTGTTGAGCCTGACAGATGGGCCTCTGTTCTCCTTTGCTGGCATTTCCTTCTGTACTGAGCAGGCATTTTGTTGAGGCCGGCATGAAGGGGCAGACTCTGAGCACACCTGGCGTTGGCCGGGGTCCTTCATGTTTTGCGCGAAGGGCTGGGACAAGGGCAGAGGCTCCCCAACCAGGGGGACCTGAGGTGGACTGTCGGTGCCTCCTGGGGCCTGCATTTGTAGGTTTGGTGTGTCGAGGTGTGGTCATTCCCAGAGAACTGGTTTCTTGGGAAGAGGACAGCCGGCTAGAGCTTTCTCAGCATCTGTACCTGGGAAAGGCTGGCTATGGCCTTGGGGCAAACATAAGGCCTTGCTCCAAACCTCCACCAGAAATGGAAGATCACCATGGTGTTGGTTTAGGGGGAAAAGACTGTTGTCCCCTTATCCCAATCTGCAAGGTGACATCTGAGTTCCGAGCTAAAGAAGGCCATCTCTGGCATGAGCGTGGTCTTTGGCTCAGGCTCCTGGGACCTCCATGAGTCTGAGGCCCCTGGCTCACCTAGACCTTGTAATCCTCTCCTTTTCCTGCTAGGTCAACACTACCCCTAAAGCAAGAAGAATATGAGGTGAGTGTCAGCTGCTGGGCTGGGGAAGGCAAAGGCGAAGGGCAGGGGTGTCCCGGGGTTAGGGGGGGACAGTGGAGAGGCCAGGTGCCAGGCCTCGGGCTGCGTGAAGACCCCTGAGCCCCCTCTGCACTCTGCCCTCTGACAGGCCTTTCTGCTCAAGCTGGTGCAGAACCTGTTTGCTGAGGGCAATGACCTGTTCCGGGAGAAGGACTATAAGCAGGCCCTGGTTCAGTACATGGAGGGGCTGAACGTGGCCGACTACGCCGCCTCCGACCAGGTGGCGCTGCCCCAGGAGCTCCTGTGCAGGCTGTATGTCAACAGGGCCGCCTGCTACTTCACCATGGTGAGCCCGCCGCCCTCTCTTCCTCTCCTCTACCCCCTGGGCCCTGCCCACCGCTCCCCCAGATGCCCAGCCGAGCCAGGCCGGTACCCCAGTGAGCCTTTGCAGGGCCGGCTCCTCCGCCTCCTCCTGGGTGAGTCGCCCCAGCTACTCCCGTGGCTCCCAACCCAACCACAGACTCGCCTGGAGAGCCTTTGGAGGACCCATACACAAGACAAACAGTGGTTTGTGATGATACCGAGCCCCACCCCAGAGGAACTGAGTTAGACTCTCAGGGTGGCTGGGGCATTGGCAGGAGTCTGCGGGCAGTCAGGGCTGAAAACTTCTCCCCTCATCATGGGCTGCCTCTTTCAGCAACGCCTGGCCTTTCCTACCCCTCTCTCCGGGGCCCCCTCCCTCCCGTCTCCTCTGCCCTCTGAAAGCTCTGGCCTCCACTTCGTCCCTGTCCGGCTTGCTCCCTGACTCAGTCACTCACTGGATCCTTGGGGAGGCTCTGCTGGGGCCTGGAGAGGACCCAGTAACAGCTCTGCAATCCAGAGTGGACGGTCCTGGAGAAGCAGGCCTGCCAGATGCCTGTTCATACCCTCTTCCGTACCCTGAGCTGCCCTCATGATTTCCCTTTCTCTCGGAGGTGCCTTTATTACTCTCAGTCCCTGGTGCCCAGAGCCGAAGGCAGATATGGAAATAGATGTATCTGAAGCACACACTGATCACCGTACAGTTTCCCGTCCACTCCAGTGGCCTACCAGTGCCCGTTGGCGGCCCCTTCAGCTAGACCTATGGATGCCCCTGACCAGAGTGTGGACGCCAGAGCTGTTTCCTGGAGCTGAGCCCGGTCCCTCCCTGACCCTGGTCCTCCAGCAGCCTCCGTCTCAGGAGGAAAGGGGCAGGAGGCCCCAGCACAGGGAGGGAACAGGCCCCCACCACTGAGCCGCCCCCTCCTGTCCACAGGGTCTGTATGAGAAGGCGCTGGAGGACAGCGAGAAAGCGCTGGGCCTGGATGGCGAGAACATCCGGGCACTGTTCCGCAAGGCCCGCGCCCTCAGCGAGCTGGGGCGCCACAAGGAGGCTTACGAGTGCAGCAGCCGGTGCTCCCTTGCCCGGCCCCACGTGAGTGCCCCGGCCTGGGGCTTCTGAGCCTGCTTCCTCCCCTGGGGCACGGGCCCACACACGCAGATGTGGGCCCTGAGCTCTAGCTGTGTTTCAGGCACTGCCTAAAATACACTACAGTGTGTATTAGCCACTTAATCCTTGCGTCAGCCCTTTGAGGTAGATACTATTATTGTCCCCATTTTAAAGGTCATTAGAGAGGCATGGAGAGCTAGGCACTTACCCGAGATCACAGCTGGCTGAGGGTGGCAGAGCTCACCCTTGAAGCCAGGCGGTCTGATTCTAGACTTGGCTTCTTCACCTCTGTACTGTGACGGTACAGGGCACCACGCTTGCCGGGGCCCTGATGTCTAGGCTGACCATCGGTGAAGGAGAGACGGAATGGAGCAGTAGTGAGCCTCACTTGGCCTGGCCCCCACACAGCTGGGCACGTGCCCCTCCCTCTTTATTCATCCACTTAACAAGTATTTACTAAGCACCCATGAAGTGCCCAAATGTGTGCCCTTCGGGGACCCACAGTCCCCTGGGAGACTTGGAAACAGCCCTGGCCTCTAGGCCTGACTCCACCACTGACCCCCAGCGTGACCTTGGCAAAACACTTCTGCTCTCTGAGTCAGCTGCTTGTCTATAAAGGGCCCCTCCTACTTTATCCCTGAATAATGAGTTTAAAAGGGCTCAGAAAAGGCTCAATTCTGCCCAGGAGCGATCAGGATCTTGGAGGGCTCCCTCCCCGGAGGAAGGTGGGCTTGAGTGGGGCCAGAAGACGTGGGAAGGCTCTGGGTGGTCAGAACAGAGGGGAGACCATGCGCAGTGGTCCAGGATGTTGGTGTCAGGGAGCTGGGTTTCGGATTCTGATCTTGAGTCAGCCATCTCCTGGCTGCGTGAACTTGGACGCACACAGCTTAGTCTCTGAGGCTTGGTTTATACCCCCGTCCAACGGGGGTGATAATATGCGATGCACGACTGAGCTGTGAGAATGGAATCCAAAAATCATACAAGGCAGTTGGCACAACGGCCAGGCACAGTAAGTCCAGAAAACGTTCGCTGTTTTCCGGACCCTGGGATCGGGACCTGAGCCGAAGGCAGATGGTCCACCGGCCGAGCCACCCAGGCGCCCCCCTAATTCAGTTCAGTCCACAGTTGAGATCCTTTCTTACGACAATAGTCCCTGAGCTGTGCAGCGCTTCCTAGTCCACAGCCAAGTCCCATGTCTCCCGTTCACAGGCAGGCAGGGTGGCGTCACCCCACTGTGTGGGTGAGGACACCGGGGCCCAGCGAGGCTGCTCATTTACCTAAGGAAGGTTCTCGGATGAGGACTTCTGACTCGGACTTGGGGGCCTCCCCCATTTCCCAGTCTTTGCTGGCAAATGCTGGCTGAGCTCTGTTCCGTGCTGGGTGTTAGGGACCAAAGATGGCTCAGACTCTGGCCCTGGGCTCCAGGAGCTCATCAGCTAGGGAGAAAGGCACAGGTTGTTAACAACATCCTTTCGCTCCTTTGGTGCCCGAACCATAGTTACCCTTTCTTTATTTATTGGCTGGAGCCTCCATGAGGCCCAGGCCATCTTCCCTGTGACAGTGGTGCCTCTCCCTGGCTCCTAGCCCTTGCCTGCCACGACGTGGAGACCATAAGACAGCCTTGGAGCGGGGAAGGAATGTTGGGTGCTGTTACTGAGCACGAACCGTGGGCCAGCCATGTTCCAGACTTCCCACATTCTCGCTCCTATGGGCCTCGGCACCACCCACGTGTCCTCTCTTGCAAAGAGTTCTAAGACATTGCGTGGTGAAAGAAACCAGTTGGAGAACAATAGGTACTCACTTATGTGAAAAAAAGAAGGAGAAAATCCTCACAAAGCAAAATCAAACATCCTTTCTAGGTCCATAGGCACATACGTAAATTCCTCGAAAAGATCTGTAGGGAAATAAATCAGAGCATGGGGTGTGCTCCCTCTGGGGAGGAAACTAAGGTGGGGATGCAGATGGGGTGATCCTGGGGGGCACTTGCTCTCTCTGTAACATTTCAGCCCTCTAGAGTGACACTACTACTTGCTGAGTTTTAGAAATAAGATCATCTTAAATTCCAAAATAAAACTTATTCTTTTCCCCTCCCCACAGTAAAAGGAGAAAGGGAAGCCTGAGTTCTGGGTCAGCCCCACTGCGCATGAGCTGTGTGACCTGTGCAGCCAGTGATCTCTCCTGGGGCCTCACCCCTTTGTCAGTAATGTGGGGTAATAGTGGACATTCTCCCCCCCACACACACACACACATGCCCCACAGTGCCACGGAAGGGCTGCTCAGGGTCCCCGGAGCAGAGGGCCAGGGCAGACTAACCCACTCTACCCCATGTCTTGCCATTCCAGGATGAAAGTGTAACTCAGCTTGGTCAGGAGCTGGCTCAGAAGCTTGGGCTTCGAGTTCGGAAAGCATATAAGAGGCCTCAGGTAAGGTGGGCTCTGGGCGCTGAGGGGTGGGCGAGGGTGGAGATGGGGAGGTCTGAAGGGGAACCAGGCGCCTTCAGCCAGAAGTGGATGAGGGTAGCCAGAGCCAGGTTAGGACAGAGGGGATTGATAACAGGTGATCTTCTCTGTCTATTGGCTGAAAGCCCTGGACCGACTTCCAGAGCCTTTTGGAAAAGGAACGAAGAGCCAAAGCTTGCAGTTCACCTTAGACGCCAGCTGCTAAAACCTGGTTTATCCCGTGCCCTGGCCGACTTAAATGCCCAGAGGTGGGCTGGGATGACCTTCTTGTCCTTTGGCCTTATGTTCTTGAATAACCTCTGTAGGGTGCATATTAGAGACATTGGCATCTATGTGACTCTTTGAGAGCCACGTTTATTCATCTGGCACCTCTTTTATGTCAGAAAGCTGCATGGGGGACAGGGAATGGCTCTAGAGTCATTTGTGACCTTGAGCAACTCTCCCCTGTTGTTTTTACATCTGGAACCTCAGGATCACTAGGCCCGCCTCAGGGGGTTCGGGGGAAGATCACAATGGAAGAGTGTTTGATGTGTTGCCTAGCACACAGTAAGAGCATGATGTGGGGGTCCTCTGCCCTGGTCCCAGTTACAGGAAGAGAATGCCCGAATCTGACCCAGAGACAGGGCAAGTAACTTCGGGCCGGTCTAGGGGCAGGGAGCCTTAGGGTGCTGCAGACACCAGCTGCCTGTGTTGGGGCCCTTCTGCTGCCCTGGCTGTTGGGACCCGGAGCATCTTTCCAGAATCTTCATCTCTCCCCACTTCCCTAATCTCTGCAGGAATTGGAAACGTTTTCTCTGCTCAGCAATGGCACTGTGGCTGGCGTGGCAGATCAGGTAGGAGGGGCAGCAGGAGCCCAAGCCCTCTCCCTGCCTCCAGTACCAAGCTGTCATGAGAGCTTCGGATTCACTCTGTGGGGCATAATGACCCCAGCAGTGGGTCCAGGACCGTCAGACTGAAGGGTTGGGCTCAGTCTGTCCTAGTCCCTACCGCTGTGAGCCAGACACCAGCCCTAGGAAGAGGGGGTGACTGACCGCCTGGACCTGGGCCAGACTCATGGATAGCTCTAGGGACCCACAGCACCTCCACTCTTAAGCGGGGCCTCCTGGGACCACAGGGGCAAAGTGTGGGGACAGGCTGTGGCCATTACTGGCGGGCGGGTGGCCTAGTCCTAGGGACCTTTTGGCTTCCTCACCCAGGGCACCCAGGGATGTGCCTGCCACCATTGCTTTCCTTCCTAGTGGCCTTTCTGCGTCTAGGCCTCCAGGTCTCTAATGTCGTCCCTCCCACTTACCCTTCTTTCTCTGCCCTTTCCATTTGCAAGACCCAGCTAGAGCATACACCCTCACTGAAGCCCTTTCCTGGTACCCCTGCCCAGGTAGCTCCCAGGGGAGATGCACAAAAGTGGGGGGCAGAGCTCTGGGATCCCATAGAGAAGAACCCAGCCTGCTTTTCTCAGTGCGGGTTGTTCTTGAGCAGAGCCTTTACTGAGCCCTGGATTTTGAACCTGTGAAATGAGGATGTTCTATCCCTCGGCCAGGACAAGGGAGCAGACTCTGAGAAGTGAGGACCCGCAGGAACCAGGGGGAGCAGTCAGCATTAGCCTAGGTTTTGGATGCCCCCACTCCCAGGGCCCAGACCCTTGTACAAACCTGGCTCAGCCTGGGGTGCTGGCAGGACCAGCACACACACTGTACTCTCCCGCTGCCCACCACGCATGCTCAGGTGGACTTTGAGGCTTTGGGGAAGATTAGGAACAGGCCCTAGGAGCACTGATGGAGGCTGGGGTCCTGCCTCTTTGTTGTACGTAAGGGGAGACTGAGGTATAGAGTGAGGAGGGAATTGGTGAACGTCACACAGCAAGGCAGCCGCAGGCCTGTCTGCCTTCCAAGCATTACAAGGCTTTCATTCATTCACTCAGCCAACTCCCAGGGAACCTTTCTTGGCCCTTAGCTTGGCGCTGGGGCACAGCTGAGTCAGGCAGGCACATCCTTGGCCTTGGGGACTTCTGGGTGCCCAGGGAGGCAGACTGTAACCAGAAATTTGGGGGCTTGACACATGTTGGATGCTCAAAAACAAATAAAAAAGACATTTTGCTCTAAACAAATGCCACGGACGGGGTGGCTTATAAAGAACAAATTCATTTCTCACAGTTCTGGAGACTGGGAAGTCCAAGATCAAGGTATTGGCAAATTCGGTATCTGGTGAGGACCACGTCCTGGTTCACAGATGGCCCCTTCTCGCTCTAACGTCACATGGTGGAAGGGGTAAGGGAGCTCACTGGTGTCTCTTTTATAAGGGCACTAATCCCGTTTATGAGGGCTTCAGCCTCATGACCCAGTCACCTCCGAAAAGCCACACCTCTTAATATCATCCCCTTAGGGGGTAGGATTTCAACATATGAATTTGACATACGTTAAACATTTGACAGATATTCAGAGCATAGCAGTGAATGAGTGATTGAAGAATTGTAAATAACTTCACAGTACCTCAAGGGAGGTACTACTTACCCCAGAAGAAACCAAGGCCCAACAAGTTAGATGACTTGCCTGAGTTCCCTGAGCCTAGGGCTAGGTACAGGTAGACAAAACATTCGTGGTTCCTGTCCTCAAAGAGCTCCCAGTCCAGGGTGAATGGATACCAGCCTGATAATTTCTGGTTACAAACCATCATGAGAGCTGTATAAAGGCAAAGTATGGGGAGCCATGGGCCACTGGCATAGGGAAGGCTGATTTAGATTAGGCATCAGTGACCTTTCAAATGAGACCTGAAAGTTGAGGAGTAGGCAGGGGCATGATGTGCTGGTTAAGCTGCATTTCTGAAGGGGGGGGATGGTATGTGCAAAGGCCCTGCGGCTAGGAGGAGCCCAGAGAGTGGGAGGGACCAAGTAGAAGGGAGGCAGAGCCCTGATGGGGCTGGAGCAGTAGATAGAAGCCAGACACCTTGCCCCTGGGGAGGAGCTGAGTCTTCATCATAGGAGTGTTGGGAAGGCATTGAAGGGGAAGAGTATTGATTCTGTTTATTCAGAAGAGATTTATTGAGGGCTCCTATGTGCCTAGCGTGGAGTTGATCGAGGCACTGGATAGACAGCAGAGGGAGAAATAGCCAGGAGCCCCACCCTCATAGAACTTAGAGCGCAACTGGAGGAGATAACAGACAAAAAGTGATCAGGGCCATGCAGATGGTTGGCTGGGGAATGCTGGGGCAATTGGAAGGGGTTGCAGTTTTAAACGGTGAGTGGGAAAGTTCTCAATGAGAAGGAGACACTGGAGCAAGA
Source organism: Spilogale gracilis (assembly GCA_004023965.1). Lineage (NCBI taxonomy): Eukaryota > Metazoa > Chordata > Mammalia > Carnivora > Mephitidae > Spilogale > Spilogale gracilis. Next base: position 37,555 of record PITA01005678.1, on the reverse strand, counting down.
CCTGAAGATGAGGGATGTGCCTTGAGGAGGTCTTGGGGAGCAGGCAGCCAGTGCAAAGGCCCTGAGGCAGGCATGTGCCCAGTGTGTAGAGAGAACAGTCAGGAGGCCAGGGTAGCTGGAGGGAGGCAGGGAGTTACTCAGACTGATCTTATTCAGAGTTCTTCGATATCAAGGACTCCTGGCTCATTCCTGGAGCTAAAGAAACTGGGGCTCCCTTCTGTTTTCTGCTGACAGTGTGAATCACTGCACCTTATAGGACCATGCAGGGGTGACCCTCGTTGAGTATGTGATGGAATGTCCCTGCTTCTTCCTTCTCTTCCCACAGTGACTGCCCTGCTTTAAGCCACGTACCACTTGAGCTGGCCTCCCCTTCCCATACCCCCAAGGTGAACTCTGACAGTCAGGCCCCTGGGTCTCACCCCAGCAGAGAGACCCACCGTGGTTATTAGTTATAGTGTCTGTTTAAAAGTCATCAACTCCGATACTGTTGCCCAGCAGTCGAGTTCTGACGTCCCCCTCCAGCCTCACCTGCTCATGCACCAGCGAGTGTGTGCGCAGTTCTCCCGGGCTCCACGACAGGCTCCTCTGAGAGCAGGACTGAGGGGTTCCTCCGTTCTGTGCCTCCGCACGGCTCCCCTTTGGAGTCAGACAGGTCAGGTTTCTGCGCACTAGTGGCATGACCTAGAGGAAATTACTTGTCTTGGAGCTTTGGGTTCCCCTCTGTGAAACAGATGATTGTGCTCAGTTTCCGGGGTGCTTGTCTGCATGACTTGAAGGCAGGCCTGGGAAGCCAGCAGCCAGTTTCCTGCTACATGAGTGTCCCTAGCAGGGAAAGGCAGAGACAGATGAGCCTAGCAAGACGGGCTGGAGCTGGGTGGCGGGCAAGGGGCCTGCGGAGCCTGGATGCCCTGGGCAGGGAGACACTCAGCTGTCCCTAGCGTTGTTCATCCGGCCTTTCTTTCCTGCCTCGCGTGCTTTATATGCTAACCGTGAGAAGAGCCGCTCTGACGCAGCATGGCAGCACAGCTCCAGAGACACTGAACTGTGCATCTTTGCCACACCGGGGCCAGGCTCCAGGGGCGAGGAGTGTTCCGTGTCGGTGGGGGTAGGGCACGCAGAGGCCTGAGGCTGGGGTTCAGGGCCGACTCCCGAGTCCCGAGTCAGACAAGCCCCTCTCTGGCCCAGGAGTGGCAGCTTCCTTGGACCCCTGGACTGACATCTCTGTGCAGTGGGGGCTGCAGGCGGAGGGGGAGGACAACACCCTGCAGGGCACCTGGACCAAGGGCTAAGCTCACTGGGCTGTGAGGCGCTGACCCAGCCCGGCAGGCGGCGGGACACTGCGGATCCACAGGGCGGGATGGCTAGCAGGGAGGGTCTGGTCCTCCTGCCGCCCTCGGGCACGCAGAGGGAATGGGGTTGCCCGGGGCCCTGCCAGGAAAGGAGGACTTCAGTGGGACCGTGTAGGACTCAGAGAAGGGGAGGATATGCCAGGATTGAGGAATGACCCAGTTCTATGCAATATCAAGTGATTTCACACTTAGAGCAGTCCTAGAAGGTGGGTGACTGTACCATCCTTACTCTATGTACTGGTAAGGGAGCAGGCCCAGGGACGGTGAGGAACTTGGCCAGGCCCCAGAGCAAGCTCTGCCCAGCTCTCCCTCCAACAGCAGCTCCACGGGTGGCAGTGGGATCCTCCCTGGACTCCTTCAGCCTGGGGCTGTGATGGGGGGGCGGGGGGAAGTAGCACTGTTATCTTTGGGAGCAGCGCTGTTGTCTTTGAGCTGCAAACTGTCCGTGCAGGGCACGGCTGGGTAAAACCCTGCCACCCTCCCCAGGGTATGGGCCCTATCCTGTGGTGGGTGAGGAAACTGAGGCTCAGAGGTTATGGCGCTTTCCCCCCAGGATACTCCTCCAGCAAGGGGTACATATGAGGCTTGTCTGCCCCCACTTCCCCTGCCTCCTGGCCTCTGCCCGTCCGGCCCTGGGCTTCATTCCAGCAGTAGCCATGGGGTGGGGGTGGGGCGGGCACTGTGGCCTTCCCCGCCCATGTCTGCCTGACCCTCTGTGTCCTTCCTCTCCACAGGGAACTTCCAATGGATTGGGGTCCATAGATGACATCGAAACAGGTAGTATCCCTGATTTGAGGGCACAGGCCAGACATGAGTCCTCAGGGAGGGCTCCCCCTGAGGGCTGAGGGCCCCCTGCCCTAACGACTCCCAGAAGCATGAAAGAAAATAGCGGGTCTAGAGGCGCCTGGGGGGCTCAGTTGGTTAAGCAACTGCCTTCGGCTCAGGTCATGATCCTGGAGACCCAGGATCGAGTCCCACATCGGGCTCCCTGCTCGGAGGGAAGCCTGCTTCTCCCTCTCTCACTCCCCCTGCTTGTGTTCCCTCTCTAGCTGTGTTTCTCTCTGTCAAATAAATAAAAATCTTCAAAAAAAGAAAAAGAAAGAAAGAAAGAAAGAAAGAAAGAAAGAAAGAAAGAAAGAAAGAAAGAAAGAAAATAGCGGGTCTAGGAAACCACACTCCCTCTCAGGGAGGAGAGGATGGGGGTCGTCCATATGGTAGGGTAGCACTGTCCTCCACCTCAGGCCAGCACCTCCCCCAAGTGGGAGTCCCCTTCTCTTCCCACTGGCTTCCAGGAAGAGTGACACTGAACAAATGTCCCTTAGAGAGGGCATTGCTTCTCCCCAGATAGGATATTCAGGCTCTGAGCCAGGTTCATTTGAGAGTTATCATAGGCCTGAAGGGCCCTCTCCTGCTCTGCAGTGGCCTTCCTTCACGGTGACTGAGCCTTCAGCCACTGAGTCAGGCCAGCGGGGCAGACGGGGTTCCTGACAGGAGCTAGGGAAAGGAGGGAAGGTATTGTATGAGGATCCCAGGGCCCCGACACAACCCCCCCGCCACCGAGCAGGACCCCTGTACCTGCTGATCCCACCCTCCCATCCACAGATTGCTACGTGGACCTGCGAGGCTCCCCGGCCCCCCTCCCCTCTACCCCCACGATGCCTCTGTTCCCTCATGTTCTGGACCTGCTGGCCCCCCTGGATAGCAGCAGCAGGGCCATCCCCGGCACTGAGAGCCTGGACGACTTTTCTGACGGGGATGTCTTTGGGCCAGAGCTAGACACTCTTCTGGACTCACTGGTGAGCCGTGTTGCCGCCCTTCTGCCCCCGGAACCCCTCCCCGACCCAGGACCTCAGCATATTCATCCTCCTGTCCCACAGGGTGTGGAGGGAGGGTCCCATCTCCATGTCACAGTTGGAGAAATGGAGGCCTGAGGAGGGAAAGGGACCTGCTTGGGGTACAAACATGAAGCTCTATAGAATGGACAACCAGGGGGCGCCTGGGTGGCTCAGTCAGTTAAGTGTCTGCCTTCAGCTCAGGTCATGATCTCCGAGTCCTGGGATCGAGCCCTACATTGGGCTCCCTGCTCTGCGGGGAGCCCGCTTCTCCCTCTCCCTCTGCCTTTCCTCCTGCTTGTGCTTTCTGTCCCTCTCTCAAGTGAATAAATAAAATCTCAAAAAAAAGAAAAAAAAAAGAATGCACAACCAGAGGGACCATAAAGATCCCTGGCTCCACTAGTGGGTAGTCGGGGCTGAGGCCCAGAGGGTTGGCTGGCCTAGGGCCTACAGTGCCTGCCTCTGCCCAGGCCGGGGTGGTCAAGTTCTTCTCCCTCCTTCTGTTCCCCACCTCACAGTCCCTGGTCCAGGGTGGCCTGCCTGGCAGCAGTGTGCCCAGCGAGTTGCCCCAGCTGATCCCCGTGTTCCCCGGTGGGACCCCACTGCTGCCGCCTGTAGTGGGTGGCTCCATCCCCGTCTCCAGCCCGCTGCCCCCAGCCTCCTTCGGTCTCGTCATGGACCCCTCCAAGAAGCTGGCCGCCTCCGTGCTGGATGCCCTTGACCCCCCAGGCTCGGCGCTGGACTCCCTCGACCTGCTGCCGTACTCAGATACGCGGTTGGATGCCCTCGACAGCTTTGGGTCGGCCCGTGGTGCCCTGGACAAGCCCAACTCCTTTGTGGGTGAGGCCTGGGTGGGCACGTGCACCCCCAGCCCCTTGGCAGTTTTCTAAGTACCGCTGCATCTCCAGGCTCTGAGGGGTGGAGTTGGGATTATAGCTGTGTTCAGCCAAGGTCGAGGCCCTCTCTCCCCTTCGTGGTCCGGGGCCACCGCCTCTGAGTTGCCGTGTCTCCTGCAGTGTGCACCCCAGTGTGGGGCTGAGGCCAGAGGGGCTGGGGGTCAGCGGCGCTGGGGTGGGCCAGGACCCTGAGCTTGCAGTGTGGTGCTCTCCGCCCAGCCTTCTGGGGCCCTGGGGTCGCCAGGCTGGTAGGATCCCACGGGGATGACCCTGAGGCTGGAGGAAGGGTGCCAGGCCACAAGCCCTTCAGCACCACTCTGAATGGGGCGCCAGGGACCCAGAGAGGAAACAGACCTGTCAGGGCCCTTGCGGGACTAGCTTTCAGATAGTCAGACCTGGCCCAGGGCACTCGTGACTCAGGGGGATCCGCGAGGCCACAGGAGCCAAAGGGAGACGTCCTGGAGGAGCTGATGGCTGAGGGAGATCCTAAAGTAGAAGGTCCTCTGCTGGCAGGAGGAGGAGTATGATGCAGGCTTGCATGATGGAGGGACTGGCCGAGGAGCATCGTCATCAGCCAGAGGGGAGGGTGTGTTGGGGGCCTTGAAGAACTGAAGCTGCTGTCAGAGGACCTTTGAGCCACACTGAGAGCTTGGGCTTTCTCCTGAGGCAGTAGGGACCACGGCAGGTGTAGGGACGGGGTGTGCATGTTCAGGCTGGGACACTGCTCTGTCCCTGGGCAGTGGCCTTGAGGGCAGTCAGGAGATCAGCATGAACAGTAGAGGCTGTGTGGCCTGGGTGGTTTCTATAAGTTAGAAATGAGTACGAGAAAGTCCGCAGGGGACTTCTCACCCCTTCGGGGCAGGGCAGGTAACCCCTGTGTCTTCTTGCCCAGAGGAAACCAACTCACAGGACCATCATCCCCCAAGTGGTACTCAGAAACCAGCCCCCTCGGTGAGTGCTTGGCTCAAACCTGTGCCCTCGGGTGGAAGGGAAGTGGTTGTGGGCTCCAGAGTGGAGGTGAGCCTTCTACATGGGATGAGATTCTGCATCCCCCAAGGAGAGGCACCCTCAGAATGGATGGTCTGTGGTTAGCCCTTCCACACTGAGCCACATGCTGGGAGGGTGAGCTGAGGGCATGGCCCAGCTCTGCCTGAAAAGGACATTGAGGCTCAGAGGGCTTAAGTAACTTCTCCAGGGTTAGTAACATCCCTGTTCTTGGGACTCAGCCAGGTTCTGAGTTAAGGTGAGCCCTTGGGCAGGTGGCAGGCAGCCCGCCCTCTGCACTCTGGCCTTAGCTTAGACACTAGCTGTGTGGCTCTGGGGAAGTAACCTAACCTTTTTCCCCCATCTGCTGATGCCTTAGAGGCTGGGAGTGGGGCTGGCGTATGCATAGGCCACAGTTGGGGCCATTCCTGTTTCTCTGCTTTCATGTTAGGCTTTTGCTCAAGGGAAGGTTCTAATCCAAGATCAGTGTACCCATGCACCCCCCCCAAGGCAGGTTCAATCCCAATGTTACAGATTCTTGGATCATGTTATAAGGAATTCCCTGGCCAGGAGGGTAGGAGAAAGGGAAGGGTCCTGGGCTGCAGTTTTGCTCTTGGGTAGGATGGGAGGGGGGTCCTAGAGCCCCCCCCAACCTCTGGTGCCCAGGCTGGCTGCAGTGGCTCCAGCCAGGATCCAGTGCCCAAGATGGCCAACCTCATCCCATCACAGCCAGAGCCCTCCATGCCCAACACCGCCTTGCTCATCAAGAACCCCTTGGCTGCCACCCATGAGTTCAAGCAGGCCTGCCAGCTCTGCTACCCCAAAACAGGTAATGTGACGCCTTCATATTTCTGTACCCCTCCGCCTAGAAATACTGGGAATCCAAGAGTATAGCCATCCGGGATGACAGAAACCTAGTATACCAGTCAGAGAGAAGTGTGGGAAAGCAGGAGGCCGTCTGGATATCTTGAGCAGGTCGGGACTGGGGAGAAGATGTACAACATGGGGGTCTGGGGCTTTCAAAATTGCCAGAAAGGCTAGAGGAGTGGAAGCTGGGAGTCTCCCCTGGCCTCTAGGCTGCTCCTTCACAAGCCAAGGACCAGAGTTGGGTTGTGCTGCTCCCTCATGGGGGTCAGGGGCTGCTGGATCACAGCCTCCCACCGGCCAGAGGCTGGTGCCCAGCCATGGAGTGGCATCCAGCTGGCTACTGCAGGAACACTTTAGCCAGAGGAAATGCAGCCCACACCTCGTGCCTCCACTTCACAGTCCACTTCTCCCATGAGTGCATTTCCCTGGGTTGAATGTGAATCTGGCCCTGGGACCCAGGAAGCAAAGGAGTCTGGGAAATGTAGTTCCTAGATTCCCAGCCCCCAGATCCAAGGGAGGTGACAGAAGCTGTTCACAGTAGATGTCCAATGCTGGAAGACAATTTTCAGCACACCTGGAATCTCAGGATTCTAGTCTAAGACTCATTTGCCAGAATCCCTGAAGTTTTAGTGTGATACTGTCTTGGGAGGCCAGGTTTAAAAATCTTAACAGTTTAGAATTCTCCATCTCAGGGGTATTAGAGTTGACAGGACCTTAGAGGTTGTCCAGTTGTTGTCCACACACTACAGGACCTCCCCCTTTATCCCCTGGCCACAGCATGTCACCCCTGAGAGTCATCCCACCAAAGCGCCCATGGACCTGCGGGGGTGGGGAGCAGGGCACCATCTTGTTGGATAGCTGTGCCCGTGAAGAAGTTCTTCCTCACGGGGACCTCAGGCTGCCTCCCCAGTCTGCACACCCGTGGCCTCTCACGCCCCGTGAACTTCTATGCAGCTGGTGCTGGCACAGCCCGGTCACATGGCATCCCCACGGGGCTATTGCCCCATTATCAGTGGGGAGGAGGCCCAGGAGCAGAGCCGAGAGGGTGAATCCAGGCAGTGCCCTTCCAGGCAGGACAAGAAAGGGATGGGCCTGCTCTGTGCCAGGCACTGTCTTCCTCCTTCTTTCCAGGGAAACACTGAAATGTCTGGCTCCCTGGAGAGCCCAAGTAGTGATGGAAGGGGGGTTGGTGCCTAGAAAGGGGTCCTTGGAGGGGCCTCCTGTCTGTAGGGAGCTCTTGGCTAGGAAGGGTATGACAGGAGCCGGCGGGAGGCCTAGGTGACACACGTAGGTTTTTAGGCAATGGTCCAAGTCCTACTGCTTGGACCCATCAGCTGTGACCCTTCAGTCCTCCACCTGAAAGGACTGTCCTTTGCTCTGTCCATGTGTCCCCGCAGGGCCTAAGGCGGGCGACTACACCTACCGTGAGGGCCTTGAACACAAGTGTAAGCGGGACATCCTGCTTGGCCGGCTCCGGAGCTCCGAGGACCAGACCTGGAAGCGGATTCGGCCCCGGCCCACCAAGACCAGTTTTGTGGGCTCCTACTACCTGTGCAAAGGTGGGTGGGCTGCGGTGGGAGCAGGCAGCATGGCCGGGGCCTAGCTCCTCTCACGCACAGCCGTGGCTCTGCTCTTCCTCGCCAGTAGGCGGAGGTGGATATTCATCGAGGATAAACCCCAGAGCAGAAGGAGCATCTAGCCCCTCTCTTGACAGCTCCACAGATGCGGGGCGGGGGGACATTCAGGCTGTTCTATTCTAGCTAAATCCCCCACTGAGTGTGAGGGTTGAGCAGTCTGCAGAGAGTCGTTGCTGTCATGGCTGCAGGGTCCCGAAGGGCTGTGGGAAAGGTGGGGAGAAGCCACATAAAGCACATAGGACTGGTGCAAAGTGTAGTAAAGGGTGTGGTAAATATTAGCTTTTAGATGTTATTGTGTTGCTGTCATCCCCACTTCTGGCTCACGTCGACGTGGCTGGTATTTCATGGACATTTGTCGCGTACCCTGGTTGCCAGCTTCGATTCCCCAGGCAGCCATCTTGGTGCAATGTTCTCCGCTCTCTACAAATAGGCACGACATTGTTAAGCACGGCATAGTGTTGCCCTCTGTTCCCACCATCATGTGTCCTCACAACTCCGGGCTAGGAAACTGAGGCTTCAGGAGGCTCTGCCTTTGTGCCCCGGCCCTGCTGGCGGCAGTAGCCCCAGGCTCTCTGGACCAGCTTGCTGTCCTCCCAGCAGGGTCTTAAGGACATGTCACTTAAGGAAGGCCTCAGTCAGCTCTCCCCTGGCCAGTGGAGATGAAGTCCATATTCAGTGAGGCTTACAAGTCTCCCGTCTGTAAGCGCTCCCCCAATACCCAGAACCGGGACTCCTTTGACCTGGGTCAAGCGGCACCCGGATCTTGGGAAGCCATTCTGTACCGGGCTCCCGGCCTGAGGCAGAGCTGGTTCGGACACAGAGCAGCCAGCGGTGATCGTCTTCCCATCGGCTCCCTTGTCCTTATGTGCCTTCTTAGACTTAGAGAGAGTGTGAGCAGGGGAGAGAAAGGAAAACCATTTCCATCACCAGGAGATAGCAGGGCTCTGGTTTGTGAGCCTGCTGCCCTCCCAACTCCCTGGTCCCCAGGGTTTTTTTGTTTTTTTGTTTTAAAGTAGGTTCCATACACAACATGGAGTTTGGACTCCCAGCCCCGAGATCAAGAGTTGCCTGCTGTGCTGACTGAACCCACCAGGCGCCCCTGGTCCCTAGGGTCTTTATTTATTATTTCACTCAATCCCCACAACAACCCAGTGTTCTCTGTTTACGGGACAGACAGCTGAGGAATAACAGGGACTCCCACCCCAAGTCTGCTGGATTCCAAGGCCTAGGTCCTTAACCAGTTGTATTTTCCTGGTGCATAATGAGAATAAAACCCTTTGTGTTTATTTCGAGGCTTGTATTCATCTACAAAGCCCTTTGTCCTACCTCTCATCCTGCCTGGCCCACAGAAGGCAGCTTTGTGGGATGGTGGCTGGGAAGACCACGTGCCTGGTAGATGGAAAAGACAAGCGCTGCCCTCAACATAGGTGTTGAGCGAGGAAGCGACCTGCCTGGGAAGGGCTTTCCCGGGCTCTGCCACTCAGCCCCACCCGAGTCCCAAGCAGCAGGCTCCCCGCCCCCACCGCGGTGGAGATGAGCCTGAATCCCTCCTGCTGCAGCGGAGGTCCGGGGGGCTCTGCAGGCTGCCGTCCCGCCTGGCAGAACGTGTGTCCTGTTGCCTCTTTGCAGACATGATTAACAAGCAGGACTGTAAGTACGGGGATAACTGCACCTTCGCCTACCATCAGGAGGAGATCGACGTGTGGACAGAGGAGCGGAAGGGCACCCTCAACCGTGACCTTCTCTTTGACCCACTGGGGGGTGTCAAGCGCGGCAGCCTCACCATCGCCAAGCTCCTTAAGGAGCACCAGGGCATCTTCACTTTCCTGTGTGAGGTACTCACGCCCCCGCCCCACTTGCCTGCCGCCTCCATAGTCGATGGCACAGATGGGGCTGGGGGAGGGGCTCCCCGGCACGCCCCATTGTCAGATGGCATGGGGGGAGGGGTGGGGAGTGGGGGGGTGGTTGGGAGGCCTGACTTTAGAATCAGTAGGTCCTTGGAATGCCAGAAAGGCCCATAGGAGCCTGTCTGGCTAAAGAAAAGAGAGAGTCCTGCCCACTCTTTCCAGGTGGCCATGAGAGGCCAGGTTGGGCATCAGGCGCTGTAGGTACTCGCCCTCCCCACACCTCCTTATCCAGCTGCGCTGGCTCTGATGTCCGTAACATCTCCCTGCCCATTTCCCTGCCTGTATCCGGGCCCTCCCCTCTCCCCAGAGCGCCCACCCTGGTTTTCCACATCTTGGGCCCTCTGAGGCTCAGCTCTGATCCCAGCAGCTCCACCAAGTTGTAAATTCCTTCCCCAGAGCTGTCACAGCAGACCTTGCTGGCCCCTTGCTTCCCTACCTGATCGGAGCATGCAGAGGGCAGTGTCAGGGTCAAGTGCATCTCTGTGGAGCCAGAGCTCCAGATCCAGGTTGCTGGCAGGGTTGGTGCTGCTCAGCCCACCTGGACCCAGTGCACAGCCAGCCCCCCGCCCCCCAACTCTCAGAGCAGGTAGACGGGCCGCTCCCTTCAGAGCTCCCAGCCAGCAGCTTGCATGTATCTTACAAAGCACCTGCAGTTCTGCCACGTCCCTTCTGAGCTTCCCAGTGAACCTGTGGGACAGCAGGCAGGGTCACCCCAGTTTCCAGTTGAGGAGACTCGGGCTCAGAGACTTGAAGTTACACCCTGCCCCAGGCATCTGGAGTGGTGGGACCAGAGAGACACAGCCCAGGTTATCTGGAAGCTAAAGCCAGAGAGGTGGGGGCCATGGAGCCCAAGGTGCACTTTCCCACTCCCCTGACTCAGAGCAGGCTGGCAGGGACCCAGTCTGCCCCTCCCTGGGTGGCCATGCTGGGTCCCAGCCCATCTCCTCCCTGGGCAGATCTGCTTCGACAGTAAGCCTCGGATCATCAGCAAAGGCACCAAGGACTCCCCATCTGTCTGCTCCAACCTGGCTGCCAAGCACAGCTTCTACAACAACAAGTGAGTGCCAGGGCCTGGGAGCTGGGCCCACGGAGAGCTGGGGTGGTTCAGATCTCCGGGGAGCAACTGAAGGGTGGACCTAGGGTGTCAAGGCGATGGGCAGAATTTCGGACTCAGATCCAGCATCTACCTGGAATGGATGGAACCACATTTCTTGAGCTCTGTATTCCAAGCATTTTCTTGGGTATTTTAATGAGCTCCACGGTCCTGTAAGGGAGGAGTTACCATCTCTGTTATACTGATGAGGCTTGGAAGTAGCTCACTTGGCAGGCTCATGGGAGGCCACATCTCTGACTCCCATCTGGTGCCCTCCACTGTCATGTCATTGGCAGCAATGAGTGGGAGGGCCTGGGTCAGGCCTGGCACCCACCTTTGCTCCCCCTGACTCCCCTTGGCTCTGCCCCCACATGGATGATAGAGCCTGGGCCCTGCGTCAGACATACCGAGGACCCCATCCCAGCCTGGTCAATGCCTGTTTCATGTCCTATGGCTCTTAGTTTCCCTGACTGTGAAATTTTTTTTTTTTTTAAAGACTTTATTTATTTGACAGAGAGAAACACAGCCAGAGAGGGAACACAAGCAGGGGGACTGAGAGAGGGAGAAGCAGGCTTCCTGCAGAGCAGGGAGCCCGATGTGGGGCTCGATCCCGGGTCTCCGGGATCATGACCTGAGCCGAAGGCAGTCGCCCAACCAACTGAGCCACCCAGGCGCCCTCCCTGACTGTGAAATTGATGATGATCCCAATCTCCTAGGGTTGCTGTGAGCATCATTACAATCCTGTCCCACAAATCTAATATATGTGACTTGTGTTTTAGCTTAACTACCAGACCATTCCTTCTGTAGCTCAGGAGAGCACTCCTTCCCCTCAGCGGCTCAAAATATCCTATTATCTTTGTGCTCTCACTGGGCTTCTGTGAGTTCCATATTTTCTTTACTCCCCTCCAAATCTAGCTGGATTGCAGAATTATGGTTTTGTGGGTTTTTTTAATAAGATTTATTTATGTATTCATTTGAGAGAGAGAGAGAGAGAGCACGAATGGGTAGGGGCAGCGGCAAAGGGAGAGAGAATCTCAAGCTGATTCCCCGCTGGGCACGGAGCCCTCCAGTGGGCACGGAGCCCCACACAGGGCTCCGTCCCACAACCCCGAGACCATGACCTGCCGAGTTAAGTTTATGATTATGAAATACAGGCTAAAAAACCACAACAAATAATAAAATGAAATTGCTGTCCTGGAGGAGGAGGTACTCAATTACTGTTTCTCTGGATGCAGGAGCCGCTGGCTCTGGGGCATCAGGCTGGGAACCTGCCCCTCTCCCACCGAAGGCCACTCCCTTCTCCCAGCCTCCTAGCAGGTGGGATCTATGCCCTTCTGCTGGCAGCGCCACCTTGGAGCTGGCCCTGCATTAAGGCCAGGGGAGGAGCATACAGCTTGCCCAGCCTGAGTATAGGACCCCCACCTCTTGCCTACTGTGCTGTTGTATTCTGGAAGCGGTTTATTAGGGCAGGAAGCCCCTCCCTTAAGGCTTGCACAGTACCGCCTAGGGGGAGAGCAGCCCCCCAGCGGGACTGGTGGGGGAGGAGAGGGGGCTATAGCGTGCATCTCCCTCCCGTCCTCTGCCTGCCAGGTGCCTGGTGCACATCGTCCGCTCCACCTCCCTCAAGTACTCCAAGATCCGCCAGTTCCAGGAGCATTTCCAGTTTGACGTGTGCCGCCACGAGGTGCGCTACGGCTGCCTGCGGGAGGACAGCTGCCACTTCGCCCACAGCTTCATCGAGCTCAAAGTCTGGCTGCTGCAGCAGTATTCAGGTGAGGGGGCTGGGCAGGGGCAGCAGGCCAGAGGGGAGGCACGGAACTGGCTCGAGGGTAGGTGGGCCAGCGGGGCCAGATGGTGGAGGGAGTTCACAAGGGGTGGTTACTTGTGGGGGGGGCTCTGCAGGAGCCCATGGGGGGCCCCCACCCCCCAAACATCAGGAAGGACACAAAGGCTCTGCTCGAGGGAGCTTCCACACCTGAAAGGCCCTGGGTTTATCCCTAGCCAGGCACTGCCAGGGGAACACACGTGAGGCGGCAGAACCCGATTGCCTGGTTGGTCGCCAGCAGGTTACTTCCCCTCGCTGAGCCTCCATTCACCTCCCTGTGAACTGGTGATCGTCCCCTCCACCTCATAGCACTGGGTGACTCAGTGGTTAAGTTCTTCTAACCTTCAGCTCAGGTCCTTGCTCTCTGAGAACATCTGAGACCTATAAGTAAGGGCAAGGCAGACAGTGTAATAAGTAGGTAATAAATCCCCATTCCATCTGTTCTAGAGTACGTGGTTCCCCCACTGTGTGTTGTAATGTAATTCAGCGGCATTGTTTTGGTATATAACATAAAACATATAACATAAAATAACATATAACATAAAATAATGGTGCATCTAACAATTGAGGTCTTCTTAGAGTTGATGCAATGGGGTTATGTAATTTCAGACATGCTCAGTGCCAAGAGGAAAGTAAGGCAGAGCAGTAAGGTGGGGAGAGACAAGGAAGGGTAGGGAGGGCATGCCAGGCAGAGGGAAGAGCAAGGCTAGAGGCCCTGAGGCAGAGGGAAGCTTGGTACAGAAACACTGTCCGTGAGAGCAGAGCAGTGTAGTGCATGGTGGGAAGAGGGCCTGAGAGGTTGGTAGGGACCCAAGCGTGTAAAAGTCTCTAGGTCATACATAGAGCCAGAATTGTTCTGAATAGGTTGTGCAGGGTCTGAAGGGATTAGGTGGCTGGAGGTGTACAATGGATCAGTATTTTTTAAAAGTTGCTCTGGCTACTGGGTGGAGAATAGAGGGTGAGAGTGGGCAGAGGGGGGCCAGGGAAGGTGTGGCTCAGGCCAGGGTGACAGTGGCGGTGGTGGAAGGGGTGATCCCATTCTGGGGTCATGTTGATGGTGGAGCCAGCAAGAGTTGCTGGTGGACCTGATATGAAGCATGAGACAAAGGACGGCCTCAAGGTTGCTGTAAGGTTTTTGAGCAGAATAACTGGAAGGATGGGGTTGCTATGTTCTCAGAAAGGGAGGCTGTAGGAGGAGCAGGTTTGGGGGGGTCTCATCAGGCTCATTGTGGGAAGTTTGAGCCACCTCTTGGAGTGGAGATGGGGAGCAGGCAGCCAGATGTGGAAGTCTGAAAGTCACAGGTGAGATCTGGGCTGGCGATCTACATTTGGGAATCCTCAGCAAGAAGATGGGTGTCGAGCACAGTGCCTGGTCCGGAGTAAGCCTCCAGTGACCAGCGGCCGCGATGGAACAGTGTCCATAGGACAAAGGTCAAAGGAAATCAGTCTGAGAACAGGACTGGAGGAGATGGGAGAGGCTCCAACCTGTAGCTCAGAGAGTGGGTTCCATAGTCAGCAATAGGACCGGGAAGGTCTGGGCCACCAGGTTCAGGTGCCTGACCCATTGCTGACCTGCAACGAAGAACAGCAGCCCCTCGGTGAGCTAGTGAGCCAGGCTGGGCCGGGCCTGGAGCCCGAAGAGCAGTGGGCTAGTAGCTAGCCGCTGCCAGGCAGCAGTCAGACCCAAGACCCCACTGAGGGAGGTGGGGGGAAAGGCAGGGTGTTGAGTAGCTGGGGAGACCCTGGCAGGAGGGCAGGGGAGTCACCATGCCATGCTACAGGACCAGCACCTTTCTCCTGCATTTCCCCACTCTTGACTGCATTTGATTCTCCTGCTCCCTGTGAGGGCTTGGAGCAGGACCTCCATTCCCAATTGCAGATAAACAGGCCCGGAGAGGATGAGTGCTTTCACTGCTCCCCATGTCTTTCCGTGGCGGGGCCTGGCTGGGGAATGGGGTTCCTTCACCTGGGCCCAGGTGGCACCTTGCCAGTCCCCTGACTGTCCTCACTGAGCTCCTTCACGGACACCTGTGTCTGGTCCCGCCCTCCACAGGCATGACCCACGAAGACATCGTCCAGGAATCCAAGAAGTACTGGCAGCAGATGGAGGCGCATGCAGGGAAGGCCAGCAGCAGCTTGGTGAGGCCCTGGAGTGACCCGGTGGGATCAGGTCCCCAAGGGCCAGTTTAATGAAATCTCATTTCGGACTTACCAGAAAATTATCAGAATATTACTAAGAGTTCTTGTATGCCTGTTTCTAGATTCCCCAGGTAATAACCATTTTACCATGTTCCATACTCGTTTTATCCTCTGTGTGTATGTGACATCCACACATAAACATTTTATACAATTATATACATACTTTCTTCTGAACCATTTGAGAGTAAGTTGTAGACGTGATACCATATCACCCCTGAATACTTAGGTGTCTGTGTCCTAAAAATAAGGACACGATCTTACATGTTAACCATGGAGCAATTATCAGCATCACAGAACTAACATTGGGATAATTTTTCCAATCATGGTGTCCTGTTATTTAGATTTTGTGAATCATCCCAAAATCCCAGGTGATGCTGCATTCACTTGTGTCTGTCTAGTTTCTCTCTTTTTTTTGAAGATTTTATTTATTTATTTGAGAAAGAGAGAGGGACCGAGAGCATGTAAGTGGGGGGAAGGGGCAGAGGGAGAAGAGGCAGCAGGCTCCCCACTCAGGGGAGTGGGGAGCCTGACTTGGGAGGGAGGGAGAAGAGGCAGCAGGCTCCCCACTCCCCTGAGTGGGGAGCCCGACTTGGGACTCGATCCCAGGACCCTGAGATTATGACCCAAGCCAAAGGCAGATGCTTAACAACTGAGCCACCTGGGTGCCCCTATCTCGTCTCTTTTTTTTTTTTTTTTTTAAGATTTTATTTACTTATTTGACGGAGAGAGAGAGATCACAAGTAGGCAGAGAGGCAGGCAGAGAGAGGAGGAAGCAGGCTCCCTGCCGAGCAGAGAGCCCGATGTGGGCCTCCATCCCAGGACCCTGAGATCATGACCTGGGCTGAAGGCAGAGGCTTTAACCCACTGAGCCACCCAGGCGCCCTATGTCGTCTGTTTTAATCTAGAACAGTCCCCAGTCTTTCTTGTCTTGCACGACATTGATGGTTTTGAAGAGCAGCTGTCTTATACAAGGCCCATCTATTTGGGATTGTCTGATGGTTCCTCAGATCCCAGAGCTGACATTATATTCTTAGCTCACTCCTCAGGAGGCACATCACCGAGATGTGTCCCTTTACCGGTGACCACTTGATTAGAGGCACCTGCACCAGAAAGCTTTCCCTAGGAGGAAGTTCCGTTTATCCCCCTTTGTAATGAACAAGGATCTTCTCGGGAGGGTCCACTGGTCCTATCGCTTCCCCTCAGTCCCTGTCCCCACCCTGCTCCTGAAGAAGGGAGCCGTGGTGTTGTAGCATTTGCAGATAGGGAAACTGAGTCTCCGAGCATGCCAGAGACTAGCCCAGGAGCACACTTAGTGGAGTAAATGCCTGGTTCCCTGACATCTCTCTGCTCCCCCGCCACCCCACCCCATTCCCACCACCCCTGAGGATGCCTCACCCATAAAATGGGGATCATAGTCCTGCCTGCTGTGTCCTGGGTGGGCGTGAGGGTCACAGATCCTGACCAGGCTGCAGCTTGCCAAGTCCTTGCTGTGTACTGGGCCCTGCACCATCCCTAATCCTCCTATCCTCCCCAAGAGGTAGGGACCACGGTAGCCCTGGATGACAGTGGGGACAGAAGGGATGGCCTCAGGCCTAAGAGAAACTGACAATCCTCTCCCCAGGCCAGGCCCACCCACTGGTCGCTTTGAGTGAAGGCTGGGCCCCTGGCTCCCACTGAGGCCAGTGTCGGGGTGGGAGTGAGCCAGGGAGCAGGGCAGGCCCACAGGGCTGCCTGGTCCCCTTGGGACTTACTTCTCGCTTTCCCTAGCCTATCTTTCTGCTCCTTTTTCCTTCTCTTCCCGCTTCCTGGTTGTTCCCCTTCTCTGTCCCTTCCTGTGCTGTCCTCTTCTCCCTTCCCCCTCACTGCCATGTGGTTTGTTTTTTGTTCCTGGCTGGGATCCCAGCTGCAAAGCAGTGAGGGGCTTGGGCTGGCCCTCCAGTGTCACCTCGTGAGAGGACTCCGTCCTCACCACCTCCTACCCCGTCTTCCTCCTCAAAGCTGCCGCCAGGGTCCCCAGGTGCCACGACAGGCTTCCAAGCCCGCTTGCTGCCAGGGGCCCCACCTGGCCCACCCAAGATGCCACCTTTGGGCCTGGCTCAGGAACAGGGCTTCTGTGTCAGGCCCGGCCACGACCAGGGCATGAGGCGTCTTGCTTGCTTGCCGTCAGAGGGCGGGGCCAGCAGCCCTGTGATGCCAGGGTAGAAGCTGCTCGGCCCGTGCCCGTGGCTCCGCAGCTATGTCGTCCCACAAAGAGGCACAAGCACCCGCCTCTCGCCAGGTTCCTGTCCTCAGGCCACTTACCTAAGGGTGGATTAGTAACCCCTCTGAGCCTCTGCTTCTATCCAGTCAAGGAGGGGATGACCCCACCTACCCCCCAGGACTGCAACAAGGATTTGCTGAGGGGGTACAGTTGTGAAAAGGGAAGTTCAATGAACTGCCCTGGCTGTTTCATTAGAGCTGTCCCCACTTAACCTCATCTGTGAAATGGGTCCCCTCAGGCTTCTGTAAGAATCCAGTGGACCTTCCTGCCCGCTCTCAGCCCAGGCCATGCCCCAGTTACGAAGGTCTGCTTTTTTCTTGTCACTGACATGACGTGGGGGTCATCCTGGGGCCGAGCCAGGCTGTGAGTCGTCTCCAGCACCATGCCAGGGGTCAGTGAACACATGTGGACAGAACCCCTTCCTGCTCAAGGACAGGCCCTGAAACTAGGGAGTGCCAGGTCCACAGGGGGCTCCCATAGTGGGGGACATGTAGGGGAGAGAGCTGCCTGGAGCGTGACCCACGTCTGCGGCTCCAGGGAGGACAGGGAGGCTCTAGGTAACAGGAGAGGCAGGAGGTCAGCCAACACAGCTGGGTGAGAGGGTTGAAGGTGGCAGAAAACAAGACTACGTGGCATTTTTCCCACTTTCCCCCCGCCATCCCACGGGTGCAGAGGAGCAGGCCCTCCTGCCTGCCAAGGAAAGACTAGAGCAGAGGATGGGGAATGAACATGGTAGGGCCTAAGGGGGGCCAGGGCTGCCCAGAAGTCTGTGCCCGCCCCCCAAGGCAGGCTTCTCTGCGAGTGGCTTCCCACCTGGGCCCTGCAGTCCACCGGGCCCAGCCCTCATAACAAGCTGAGTTGATCAACGTGGGGTAGTGTAGGTACTGTGAGAGCTCCCAGGACAGGCAGCTGCCACATAGGAGGGCTCCAGGGAAGGCTTCCTAAAGGAGGTCGTGCTCACACTGAGTTTTGAACGTTTCCAGAATCAGCCTGATGAAGTATAGAGGATGGGCATTCCAGGTGGAGGGAACAGCATGTGCAAAAACGTGCCATACCCAGGGAATGCCAGCAGCTCCAAAGAGCAGGCCCACTGGGACTAGCCAGACAAGGCAGAGAGTGGTTGATCGGGGATCAGGAGTCCCGTCCCAGGTCTGGCTCTCACACTGACACCGGGGGAGCCTAGCACAGGGAGGTTACTTCCCTCTGGGAAGTGATAATGGGCTGGCTCATTCTATGGCTCTGGGTGGCCCTGACCCTCTTGGAGACCACCTAAGTGACAGGCCTCAGCCCGGATGCCTTTGGATTCACCAGCCCCTTTCCCCAACAGGGCGCCCCTCGGACACACGGGCCCAGCACCTTCGACCTGCAGATGAAGTTCGTGTGTGGCCAGTGCTGGAGGAACGGGCAGGTGGTAGAGCCTGACAAAGAACTCAAGTACTGCAGCGCCAAGGCCCGGCACTGGTGAGCTGGGCGGGAGCGGGGGTGGCGGGGAGTCCAGCGGAGCCGCCCGAGAAAGGAGGCCGGCGCTCTCCCCTGGGCTCTCCCCAGCAAGCCCCACTCTGTGCTGCAGCTGGACCAAGGAGCGGCGGGTCCTTCTCGTGATGTCGAAGGCCAAGAGGAAATGGGTGTCCGTGAGGCCCCTGCCTTCCATTCGCAGCTTCCCACAGCAATATGATGTGAGCGCCGGGGCCGGGAAGCCGGGTGGCAGTGGGTGCTCAGCGGTGGTGCTAAGGGGCCCCAGGAGGGCTTGCCTGCCACCTGGGGCTGCGACAGACTGCAGCAGAACTCAGCTGGCTCTCCCCACGCCCCCCTGCAGCTCTGCATCCACGCGCAGAACGGCCGCAAGTGCCAGTACGTGGGCAACTGCTCCTTTGCTCACAGCCCAGAGGAGAGGGACATGTGGACATTCATGAAGGAAAATAAGAGTGAGTGCAAGAGCATACCTTGCGCCCCCGCAGTGCCGGACACCCCCTCCCCCAGCAGGCCCAGGAGCACCTGCTCCCTCTCCCTTTGCCACCGCGGAGCGAATGAACCCTTTCGGCATTTTCCGATGCTGACCCGGCAGCCCGACAGCAAGGCCTGGGATGTCCCCAGCTCCCAGAGCCAGGGCCAGGGGGGCCATAGGGCAGAATGGAGGGAGGGGGGCGCCTGGGTGGCTCAGTTGGTTGAGCGACTGCCTTCGGCTCAGGTCATGATCCTAGAGTCCCAGGATCAAGCCCCGCATCGGGCTCCCTGCTCGGCGGGAAACCTACTTCTCCCTCTCTCACTCCTCCTGCTTGTGTTCGCTCTCTGGCTGTGTTTCTCTCTGTCAAATAAATAAATAAAATCTTTAAAAAAAAAAAAAGAATGGAGGGAAGATTCCCTTCCACCAAGCACCCTGCCCTCTCTCCCTACTCCCCTCCCAAGTCCTGGACATGCAGCAGACCTATGACATGTGGCTGAAGAAACACAACCCAGGGAAGCCAGGGGAAGGGACCCCAATCAGTTCTCGAGAAGGGGAGAAGCAGATCCAGATGCCCACGGACTACGCTGACATCATGGTAACGGCCTCGCGTGCGCTCTGGCCTGGGGTCTGAGGCTGATCTGGGAGGGCGTGGGGCAGGCCAGGGCGGGGTATGAGGAGTGGGCACCCATGGCGGCTGTGCCCCGCAGATGGGCTACCACTGCTGGCTCTGCGGCAAAAACAGCAACAGCAAGAAGCAGTGGCAGCAGCACATCCAGTCCGAGAAGCACAAGGAGAAGGTCTTCACGTCCGATAGCGACGCCAGCGGCTGGGCCTACCGCTTCCCCATGGGCGAGTTCCGGCTCTGTGACAGGTGCTCCCCTGGAGGCCGGGGCCGTGGGGCGGGTTTGGCAGGACCTGTTGGGCAGCGGGGTGGGCCTGAGATGAGCCCTTGGCCAGCCCTGGCTCCCCTTGGCCAGGAGATAGGACGCAAGGGGCGGTGTCCCTTGAGGGGACAGCTGCTCCTGGTGTGTGGAGCATGGGCGCAGGGCGGGGCCGGGTGGGCTGGGCTCCGAACTGCCAGACCCCCCGCGGGCAGCCGCAGGGCAGATCCTAGAGGAGGCTGGGATGTGCCAGCTTTCACCATAACCGAAGCGCCAGGGAGAGGCTTGTCTTGGGGGATGTTAAACAGCCGGCCCAAGGTCCGCAGCCGGTGGTGGAAAGGGCACGGGGCCTGGGCAGTGAGCCTCCTGCTGCCCACAGGCTCCAGAAGGGCAAGGCCTGCCCAGATGGGGACAAGTGCCGCTGCGCTCACGGGCAGGAGGAGCTCACCGAGTGGCTGGACCGGCGCGAGGTGCTGAAGCAGAAGCTGGCCAAGGCCCGCAAGGATATGCTTCTGTGCCCACGGGACGACGACTTTGGCAAATACAACTTCCTGCTACAAGAGGATGGGAGTACCGCCGGTGCCGCCCCAGAAGCTCCTGTGGCCACAGCTGTCACTGGGGAATAGGGCCAGCCCTGGGTCCTCGGGTGAAGTCCTAGGGTCAGGGGGCAGAGATGGGGACAGAGGGCCTGATAGGAGGGCCAGGGCAGGCCGGGGCTGGGGGTGGGGGGCCGCCCTCCTTAGGCAGCCCCTGGCCCCCTGGGGCCCCGTCCATCCTCTCTGCCCCCACCTACCCAGGTGCACGTGCTGCAGCCCTAAGTAGTCCCAGGGTCCTCATCCTGCTGGAACCCTGGGCAGATACCCCCCACCCCTTGGCTCTCCTGGTTGGGGAAGGAGAGGCCTGGCCGACCCCTCCAGCTTCAGCCTACAGCTTTAACTTCTGTCTGGTCCTAAAGGGGACCCAGAGCTCAGGGCTGGGGAGCCTGGGGTCCCCACTTGAATCTTCAGCAGGAAGGTCCTTCTCCCTGCCCCACTCTTACCCCACCCCCACCTCCCCGAGGGGAGGGGCAGATCAGGACACAACAGAGGGCTGGAGGCCCCAATTAGCTTTAAAATGCAGCCCCAGGATGGAGCTGGAAACAGTACTGGTCACTTGCCCTCTGGGGCCTCCGTTTCCCCTCTGGTTGGAAGAGTGGGAGGGGTGGGCTTGATGATCTCTGGAGCCTCTCCAGTCAGGCCACCGCCCAGCCCTCCTCCTCGTGGGCCGTGGAATGCAGACTGTAGGTGCTCAGAGTCCTTGGAGGCGACTCAGCCCAAACACCCTTACTGCAGAGAGGGAGACTAAGCCTGGAAGGGACTGGTAATCTGCCCAGGTCTCCAGCCCAGGGCACAAGGTAGAACCAGGAGGCAAACTGTAGTTAAAAGGCAGGTATATGAGTCTCTGAATCAATGTGGCATTGGGGTCCCAGGCAGTGCCCCCTGTGGACTGAGGAAGGGGGAAGCTCAGGGTCATGTCCCCTCCTGAGGATGGTGGGTGGGGAGTGTAACAGCACGTTACTTCACATGCCCGCTTGGGGTGCTGGTAACAGGCAGGGCACCCATGGGCTCAGCTTCTGCAGGATGAACTGGAAGGAAGGGGTAGTGTGAGGGTCAGGGAATATGGAGACAAGGGAGATGACGCTGGGCACCAGGGGCCACTTTAGGATCAGACACAGCCCCCCCTTTCTTAGGGACCCAGTATGGCCTCTCCCCGTGTTCCCCAGACCTAGACGTACAGTTGCACCTGTCTGTCCTAGCCCTCTCTGATTCCCTGCCCTGCCGGCTGCCCGGGACCCCAGCCAACCCCCAGCCCCTGCCCCCAGCCACCAAGCTCTGTCCCACCCCTCTCGTCTGACCTGTCTGGGCACACCCCCTCTTCTCCATTCCACCCTCTATGGGCAGACCCAGCCTCCCCTGGTTCCCGACACATTCCAGAATGTCCCACATGGTTGGCACAAGGAGTGGGCCTCCCCCACCTCCCGAAAGGAACCAGGAACCACAGCTGGAGTTGGGGGTAGGAGTGAGACAGAGAGAATGGAATCCCCTCATTTCTCCTCGAGCAAGGATCGATAGCGAGCGACGATGTGATTCTGGGCACCCCAGGCGCAGAGAACCTTGTTCCTCTTGCCGTCACTGCCCAGCCTTCCCCAGACATCATGGCATGCACCCTTCCCTCTCCCTGTCCCCTTCCCCCAGCAGGCCGGCACCCTGGTGCTGGTGGAGTGACTGGAGGGGAGGAAGACCATACCCGAGGTGGGGGCCGTGGCCGTGAACGTCGATGACACTTGTCTTCCCTGATCCGTGGTGTTGCAGTCTGTCGTCACCAGCCTCGTTTTTAGTGTGTATATATGTGGCCCCCGTGATGCATATATACACCGGTATTAAATATATCGCTCTATATAATATTATATATGTGTGTGGTATCCAAGGAATCACTTCTAATGAGGGCTAAAGATAAAGAATTTGGCCAGAAAATGCAGCCATCCTGGTGTAATTAAGAGGGTTTCTTCAGGTGCAGGGACTTGGAGCTGTGGGTTGGAGGGTTTTGGCAGCAGGGGGGCCCCGGTTTCTAGACTACTCCCGTCCTCACGAGGAGAGAGCAGTGGTGCTCCAGGGAAGGAAATGATGGGTGTTTGTCTCCCACCCAGAAGAATAGGATTAGAGTCCTAGATTTTTCTTCTGCAATCTGTTATCCATTAAGGGGCCCTTGGGATCTGGGGCTCCCTGGCCTGGTCAGAGCTGGATCCACCCCCCACCCCCAGGTTTGGGAAGAGAGCAAGAGCGTGGGGGAGCAGATAGAAGCCCACTTTCAATGATGAGGGTGATTATTTCAGTCGTGACCCTGAGTGGGAGGCTTGCAAAGTTGAATCAGGGGTCCGAGCCCACTGCCAATAGGCAGAGAGACAAGACTTCGAACACAGTGGGGCGGGGGGCAGGCGCCCCTAATGTGAGTGTCCCTTTGAGGTAGGGGAAAGAGGGATGCTGCATTTCTCAGCTGGGCAGTAATCAATTTAATGGTCCTTTTAAAATGTCTGTGTATTAAAAATTTAAGAATACCACACTTTAATATTAAATATTCATAAGGTCTAGTATCTTGATAATACTGTAGATGTTTTAATAATAATTTTTGTCCTTCTTAAAATAAAATGAGAGAAACTTGATTCTTTTAGCCTTTGTTCTAGAAAATAAATGTGTGCACTTTGACCTCTTTCCCCGAGGTGTCACTCCTCTTCCCCCCTGCCTGTCACTTGTGCCTGGAGCCTGGGCTGCTCTGTACCCATTGGGCAGAGCTGCCTGGCGCTGGGCAGGCCTAAAGGTGGACATTCCGAGGGGTGAGGGGCAGAAGGTCTGTGTCCCTGTGTAAACAGGGCAACCCAGCTGACCCTAGCTCGGGCAGCACCTCGGCTGGCGGGGACAAACTGTACTATGTTCAAGTGGGCACAGCAGCCACCCTTCACCCTGCTGCAGCCTGCCTGCTCCCAGCCCTCCGCGTGGGGCCGGCCAGAGGTACTCACCCCTCCCTGCTCCAATCAAGGGCCCCGTCTTAGGTTTATAGGGCTCTCTCTGTGCTCTTTCTGGGTGTGGCTTTTCCAGAAAAGTAAGGGGCCATGCCATGCTTTGGAATAGGATTCTGACTGCACCCTGGACTCCACGGGGCCCAGATTTCTCATCTTTAAAAGGAGAGAGTGCATTAGATTGGGGATTGTCAATTGGGGAAGACCATATCTGCTGGGGTGAGGTGCTTTTCCAGATCTCTTGCATTGTGCGTCTTGTGGGTAACGGAGGGGAATCCTAATGGGAGGGGCTGCATGTGTTCATGGCTCGCAACTGCAGTGTGGACTGGCATCAGGAGCAGGGGTCCAAGGCCTGTGAATTCTCCAAGGCGGAGTCATTTGGGCCAGATACGCAGAGGGGCTCAGGTGCTTGATGAATTGCCAGATGGGCCAGAGAAAGCACCAACTTGATCGAGCACCTTCTGCACCCCAGGCACCGGGTACGGCCTGTCTGTTCTCTGCAACCCTGCACGTTTGATGTCTGCCTCTTACAGACGTTCAGCAGAGGTACCAAGGACCCTCAGAAAGGACACAGTAAAATGAGCCGCTGGGTACCGAGTGATTGGCAAAGGTCCCTTTGTGACTGATGTTCCAGGGTTCTTGGCACCCCTGGCAATACCGTGAGCAACCAAAGCGGCATGAAAAGGCATCACCCCTAAAATGCAGACCCGTCCTCGGGCTGGAGAGATCATGAACCTGCATCCGGACCGCCCTTAAACCGAGGAAAATCAAAGAAAGTAAGAGAAGCAGGACCCAGTGGACAAAATTCTTAAATTCTCTATATTCCCCTAAATTCTCTTCTGCTCCTCCTTTAGCTCAAATGGCTAAATAATCAGTGAGCAGCCACTCTATCTCAGGTCCTGGGAACACGGCTACTGAAGAAAGGTGGCTTCCCTTGACCCCACAGTCTGTGGGGGACACAGACCTACGAGGGAGAGTGTAAGAAGGTACAATAGGCACGGCGGTAGAAGGTACTCTGGGTGTCAGATCCAGGGAGGGCTTCCTGGAGGAGGCAAAACTGGAAGAGAGGTTTAAAAAGATTTCTGTATCACTGTCATTGACGTGCCGTACTGTCCTGCATCTTTCTTTTTCTCTCTGTTGTATTTCACGTGTGCGTCTCCAAACCCCAGTGAAAGCTAGTTATTTACGATCAGTGATTGACCCTTCATCCATCAAGGGACCAGAGCTGACTTGTCCATTTCTGGTCTTCACACCTGTGGGTAGGGGCTGCAGGGAGCACCCCCCACCATCACCTAGCCCCAGCAGGCTCTTCCCTGCCCCTGGGGAAGCTGCTGCTATGATGGGCCCACCTGGGAAGGTGGGGTGACTGTCAGGGACCTGCAGGTGGGTGGGCGGAAGCTCTGCACCTCTCCAAAGCCCTGGAGGGCTCTGCCAGAAACTGCATCCACATATACACCCCCATGGGGGAGCCATCTACAGCGGGTGTCAGACCTCTGAGCCCGGAAGCCTAAGAGGTGCAAAGAGTCACAACATTGCCACCTTGAGGCCCCTTCCAGAGGTCTCTAGGTCTCTCCCTTCTGCAGCTGCTTGACCCAGCAACCCGCTAACATGGTCCCTGTATAACCACAGGTGACCCGCTGCCAACTGGACTCCCCAGGTGCAGAGGAGGGGCGCCACATGGGCTGACTTGCAGGGGCAAGAAAATCCCCTAAGGGTAGGGAGCTGCCTGGCGGGGTTTATTACTTAACTTGGAATTCCTCCAAGGTTTAGGTTGGCGCCAGGTATGCAGTAAGCACTCACTCACGGTCTTAGATACTTAGTACATTCCTATATTGAAAGGGTTCTCCAGAGGGGCACCTGGATGGCCCCCCTCCCTGCTCAATGGAGAGTCTGCTTTTCCCTCTCCCTCCACCCCTCCCCCTGCTCGTGCTCTCTCTCTTGCTCTCTCAAATAAATAAAATAAGTTAAAAAAAAGAAGGGCGCCTGGGTGGCTCGGAGGGTTAAGCCTCTGCCTTTGGCTCAGGTTATGATCTCAAGGTCCTGGGATCGAATCCCACATTGGGCTCTCTGCTCAGCGGGAAGCCTGCTTCCCCCTCTTTCTCTGCCTGCCTCTCTATTTGTGATCTCTCTCTCTCTCTCTCTCTGTCAAATAAATAAATAAATAAAATCTTTTTGAAGAAGGAGAAGAAGAAAGTGTTCTGCAGAGAGTTCCCAAGGACTAAATGTCACGGCAGGTGTGTACTTCTGAGACAGGGCATTTCCTGTTGCCTCTGGAATCGTGCCCTGTCTGTGGGCACCTACCCACTCCACATTTGTGCTGAGCGGGCTAGCACATGAGGGGATTCTTGGGCCGTGGGGTGGTTCAGTCAGCCCCAGCCTGCAAATCCCAGGTCAGCTGGAGGTGGCTAGCACACCAGGCCCACCTCACCCTCACCGCCCAGTGTCTCAGAAGCAAAGGGCACTGGAAGGATAAATAAGAAACTAAATTTGTTTATGAAGAAGAGGAATGGGGAGGAAGGACAGGAATAGAAATCAAAAGTGTTGAGCTTCATGCCATATAATGTTTTTTATAATCAAAACGAATTTAATTTATCATTAATTGAGGGAAAGAGCATAGCTGGGGGAGGGCTATTAGGAAAGAGGGAGGTTGATCAGAGGACAGGTTGGGGAGGGGAGAGGCCAGAGAGGTTCCTAGATAATTTTTGCTTCTGTATGAAATAGAGTTTTGGAAAGCTCTAGAAACCATCTACATGCAGGGAACCAAATGCTTATTGCATCCAGTCTAGAGCATCAGAGACATGGAACCAGAGCTGAAGGGAACTTTAGAGGTCACAACACAGAGGAGTTTGGAAACTGGGATCCAGGAGAGCCGGGCAGCTTGTTCGAGGTCCCGCATCAGTGTGTGTCCGAATCAAGAGTCTGACACCACCTCCCCACCCCCACCCCACCAACCAAGTCTAATGTCCATGTTCAGTAGGGGCAGGGGGGTGTGTGCAGAACCTTGGCTTTGACCACACATTCAGGTGGCCTGGGGACCACAGAGGCCAATGTCCTGGTGAGAGGGCCAGACAGCAAACAGCCAACTGCCACCAGATTCACAGGATGGGCTGGGAAGCAGGACATCACCCAAGACTAGTCTTAGCTAGGTTTGCAGAGCTGTTCCCTTTTGGTGCTGCCTGCTCTGCCTGCCCACCCAGGGCTGGTCTGCCGGGCACCTGCCTCTGTTCCCCTCCCCGGAAGACCAAAGGAATCCCAGGCTGCAGCTTTCCTCACTTCTTTTAGGAGAGCAGGCTTCAGGCTCTGCAGGGGGTGCAAAGCCCCACTTACCCACACTCCGAGCAAACCTGTAGGCCTTGCAGAGCACATGCGCCCCGCATACAGGTGTCAGTGCCGAAACGTGCCAGCTGCCCCTCAAGGCTCCCAGGTGACTGCGTGAGGGCCCTTCCTGCGCTGGTGTGTGCCACACAGAGTATGTCCTTTGTGCTGAGCTGCCTGGGGTGCTGGCTGCCAGGTCCCAGCCCACACTGATTTTCCACGGTTCCCCCTGCCTTCTGCTGCTTTGGGCCATCAGCCCCACCCCCACTGCCCCGGCCGCGTGTGCCTGAGTGTGCAGTGCACGCTCGCTCACTGTGGGCGTGCAGCCATCTCACCGTTCTCACCTGGCAGGCCCTGGTTATGGCTCCCAGCCTGGGGGAGAACTTCCCTTTGCAAAGTTAGATAACAGGCCGGGCTCTCTGTCAGAGGATTGGCGCGGGGGCTCCACGTGCTGCGGCTGGCGCAGAGCCAGGCCCGCCCTGCCAGGCAGCGGGAAGGGAAGGCCTGGCTGCAGCCGGAGCTGGCTGGCGGGTGGCCGAGCCGGGGGTGGACGGGTGGGCTGGGGCCCCTACTGCCCATTGGCTGCCTCAGGCTCCCGCCCCGCCCGCCTCCAGAGCCTGCGGCTCCCCGGCCAGCTCCTGCCTCTCTAGCTGCTTCTGAACTCCCTAAGCAAGCACCTCCTGCGGGCCATGTCCAGCTGCGACCGGATCGGAGTGGCCCCTGCCATGGACATGCCTGAGGTCCTCAAGTCCCTGCTGCAGCACTCTCTGCCTTGGCCAGAGAAGAGGACAGGTAGGAATGGGGGGTGGCCTGCATTGGCCGACTGCCCATGTACCCTGCAGGGGGGCGGCCGTCCCAGGCACGGTGGCAGGACGGAGATCTCCGAGCTGGGGAGGGTCCCCAGCCGGGGTCTGCCTGTGGCCCCTCCCTGGGCAGGAGGAGGGCTGGGTGCAGAGAGGGACACAGTGGGGAGTGCCCCCTGCCACTCGGGGGACACCTCCTAGGCCTGCTATCTTTGGGAAGCTGCGGCCAGCGTGTGGCCACTGACAGGTGCCGTGCTCACGTGGGGCGAGGGCAGGACCAGAGCGTCCTGCTGAGAGAATGCCCTGAACGCTGACTGTTTATTAAGTTCCCTCCCTCTGCGTTTTGGGGTGGTGGCAGACTGGTGGAGACTGTCCATCTGGGCTGTCTCCCGTGTGTGGGGAAGAGCCTCTCCTCCTTCCTCGGTTCGCCTGCTTCAGCTCCCCCTCGCTGGAGGGCTGAACCCCTGGATGGGATGGCAGGTGTTATGTAACAGGACCACAGGCTCACAGCCCCGGTTCCTAGGAGACGCGGCAAACAGGGGCCAGGGAGCCCGCGGAGGAGGGCGTGGACAGAGGGGCAGCGCCAGCAGCCGGCACCAGGTGTCTCCTGAGCTCTGCTGGAGAAACAAGCCCGTGGCCAGACTCGAGGGCCAGCCTGCTCACTGTGCTCCCTCCTGATACATATTTCTCCAAATCTCTTCTATTCTAAGATGTCAGGGGCTCACAACCAGGTCCTCAGGGCTCAAAATCCACATACGCCTTTAAAGGAGCCCGGCCGTCCTCAGCTTCTGGAGTCTGACTTGGGAGCCCCACGTGTCCCCTTAGGGGACCTTTCTCAGGCTCTCCCTCATCCTGCTATGTCTGTCTCATTACCAGAGCCTGGTTTTCCCCCGCAGGACTTTCTTCCAAAGGACTCTTAGGCATTCCCAAACTCTGGAGCCTCAATGAGGACAGACACCACAGGCCCTGTCCTCTTTCTCACCCCTTGGGGAGGGAGGAGGTACTGCCCAAGGGGGAAGGTGGCTCCCCGAGCTCAGGGCAGTGTCTCTGTGGGCTCTGTCACAGAGCTCTGGGCCCAGGCCCCTCAGGCCACACTCTGGTTTGAATGCTGGGGCAGCAGAGGCGGGCATCCTAGAAGGAGTTTCTTTGCTTTCGTAGCCTCAGGACCCCAGCAGCTAACCGGGAGAAGCCCATCTTCTCAGGGAACCCTCAACTTAGCCTGGCAGAGAAGCCACAGCCGACTTTCTTGCCATCTCTGCAGGGCCGTGTGGGTGGGTGAATGAAGCTAGAACTCCTTCCAAAAGCTAGAGACAGAGGGTTTCCTTTTTGCTCCAGGCACCCAAGGAAGATAGGGTGTCTCAGGACGGCCCAGTGCATGTGCAGAGAGTAGCTGGTGACCAGTAGCTCTGCAGGACACCTCTCAGCTGGGCAGAAAAGGGTTCTTGGGGTGACTTGGGGTGCTGCTCCTTGGATCAGGATAAAAAAGCTTTTGAAATGTGGCAGCAGCTGCTGGCCACGGGCTCCCAGCCAGTCCCTGAACCCTGAGACTGCCAGAAGGTCCCCACGATTTACTGTGGGTGGGCAAAATCGGGGTCCAGCACTGAGGGGACTTGCCCAGGTTCTTAGGCAGGAGCTGGTGAGTTCTGATTGAAGATCAGTTTGTCTGGCATGGCTGGGTTGGTCCAAGGGTCATGAACCAGAGGCCCACGCCACCTCTTATCACGTCCCCATGTGGCATCTCACTGAGGGTCAGAAGCATGCGGCACTATGGGAAAGACAGATGCCAATGGGTAGATAAGAGGAGGGGATGGAGGTTGAGGAGCTAAAGGGGTTAGTGTAGCCAATAAAGACCTCACTCATGACGGCCCCCAACCCACCATCACCACTTTCTGGAGCTCCCAGACTTTCCACAGCCTTTTTTTTTTTTTTTACAATTTTATTTTTAAATAATCTCTACCCTCAACACTGGGCTACAACTCACCACCCTGAGGTCAAGAATTGCATGCTCCATTGAGGAAGCCAGCCAGGTGTCCTTCTCCAAGTCTTTTATAAAAATAAATGTATCTACCTGAAAACCAATGTCCCCTGGTAAAAAGAGTACATATACTACACAGAGCCAGAATTTCCAGCAGTCATGAAGAACTTTATAAGGTCTCTCCCCCGGGGTCCCCCAGCCCTGACATCTTACCTCAACGGGAGGAAGATGAGAGAAACAGCTAGTTGCCCCCAGAAAGCAGGCCTGACCTCAAGATTCCTCACCTTTTGCTTTGGTGTGAAAGGAGTGCTTTCTTCACAGGGGACTGAGGCGTAGTTATAAACTCCCCACTTTCTCCAGCCCAGTGACTGTTTCAGCACACGTTTGGGTCACGTGCAGAACATATCTTGGGTCCAGTGTGAGGGAATTCTAGAAGCAACCCTTGCAGAGTGTGAGAAATCCCAGGTGTGCTCTTGCGAGACCCTGCTCTCCCTGAGGCCTCTCACTGTGAGTTCTCATTCAGAGATGCTGTCTGAGATCCAGCCTCGGGGCTCCTCTCCCTCTTGGTGCCCCTGGGCCTCCCCCAGTGGCAGGTGGAGACCTCCACCTCTTTCCTGTCCCTAGTCAAGCAGACTTTCTCTAGCGGAGCTGACTAGACTGGAGCCTCAGGTCAGGCTTCGGGTCACAATGGCCACCGGGTGGCTCCTCACTCTGGCCACCAGTTTGAATGACTTTCCTGAGGACAGACAAATCATGTCTGGTGGAAGAGAGGTGTCTGTATCCCGAGTCCTGACTCAGTTTCCCTGTCTCTGGCTTCTGATCTGTAGGGATGATTCTTGTTTCCACTCCTGCTCTTTCTCCAGAGGATCCTCTTTCAAGAGGTGATTCTGTTTCAGGTTGTACTTTCTCTCACTTTCTTTTCCAGCTATGACCCTGCTTCTCTCAAACACACTGTTATATCTTTACATCCTATCCTTCCCTCAACTGTGGAGCCTCAGCTGTGCTCAGGGGCTGGCCCCCCACTTTCCTGCCAGCTTTGGTCGCTGAGGCCTCCTTTGCAGGGAGTTGTGCAGCCTGAACCCTCACCTGGAGGTTGAACAAGACCCTCTCTTGCAGCTGGACAGGCAGGGTACCCGCCTCAGAGAGCTTCTGGCTAGAATCCCTTGTGGGCCACCCAGCGGCTCATCCTTGAGAGGCCCCCACCCCCACCCCCAATCTGTACAAGGTACAAAGCATGCCTGCTCCACAGGTGTATTGCCAGGATTTGATGACTTATCCTCTGGGGAAAGCCTTTGCAAACTGTGAAGTGCTACACTGTTTTCCCTGTGAGAGACAAAGAGCCACTGGGCCTGGCATTATGTGCCTTCTACCAACATCACATTTATAATCTGACCCTCCATTCCCCTCTTTCCACCCTCCTTCTTGCCAATATTCTCCTGGAAAGAACTGGGTGTTGCAGGTTTGTGGGCACACACACACACACACACACACACACGGGGCTATCTCCTTGGAAACGTGCGCTGAGGCTCCCAGCACATGGTGCCATTGTCTACACCTCCCCATGCCTGCCGTGGTGACCAGAGCAGGGGCTGAATAACGGGCCACATCCCAGTGGGACAGTAGGGCAGAGGCAGGGCACCCAGAAGGGGCCTGGGCGTCCTCCCCTTGGACGACTGAGTTAGGCGGGCCAAGAGCTCACTGCAGCCTGGGATGTCCTGAGCTTGGCCTCAGGAAAAGTCTGTGTGGTTGCCTCCATTCCCAGCCTGGCGGAACAAGATTGTGAAGTTTGCTTTCAGGGAAAAGGAGGAGGGCAAGGCGGGGTCTTCGGTGTTACTGGGCACGTTAGCTCCTTCAATCCTAGCAGTCCTAAATGGCAAGGAAATGCACTCAGGGGATCAGCTCCCCGCCTCCCCAGGCCAGGGTGTGGACCAGCCTCTCTTGGCTCCCACAATTATGGACTCAGAGCCTTATTTTCTATTTGTTCCCCACCATCACCGAGGAACGTGATCAATTCATTCCTATCGAGTGCTGGAAACTGATGGTCCTGCCCAGGGCTGCCCCTTCCAATGGTTTTGCACCTCTGGGAGCCTGATCCAAGGCGAGCCTGCCACAGGACTGAATCCTGATTCCAAGAGCCACCATTTCCTTAAATGTGAGCATTTTCATTACCGTTTGTGAAGTGGCTTTGCAAGGGAGGTGTGATTAGCCATTCCCAGAGGAGATGGGATGCTCAGCGAAGGGAGGGCCACATGCTTATGAAGGCTTCCAACCCAGCTCTGCCCGCTGCCAGGCTCCTCCTTTCCCACCAGAATCCCCAGGACCTCTTCAGTCATCCAGTTGCTTAGTGAGCTTCGGTACACTTGTGGCTGAGGGGTGAATGACCCAAACACTGCCCTCTCGCCTGTGTTTGCATTCCAGTGGGGAGAGACCAGCAGTCAGCAGTGAGGAGGGTCAGGGCCAGCCTCTCTGAAGGAGTGACATTGGGACAGAGGCCCTGAGACAGAGAGAGTGAGCGACACCAAGAACTTTCAGGCCCTTTCCTGGGTTGGGAAAGACACGTGGGAAAGACACGTTGGGAAAGGCCGCTGTGGCTGCTGAAGGTGAGCGAGAGGAAGAGAAGGAAGAGGTGAGGTTGGAGAGACCCACAGAGAGGAGAACCAGCAGGGCCTTGAAGATCCTAGAGAATGAAGCTGTCCTATCCCGGCCTGCAAGTGGCCCCCACCCCCACTCCCACTATTCTTGGGGAAGCGTAAGTGGGGAGGAATGTGGCGTTCCTAGAACAACCCAAAATGCAATCAGACCAAGTTAACTTCAATTGAGCACTTGCTAGGTGCCAAGTGCTGTTCTCAGCAGTGTGCCTGAATTGTTTATTTTCAGCATTGAGGCACAGAGAGGTTAAGTAATTTGCCCAAGGTCACACAGTTAGGGAAGTAGTCAAAGTAGGAATTAAACCCAGATGATCAGACTCCAGAGCCCACACCCTAGCACTGCACCATCAACACAGCTTTGCCTGGAGAAACCATGGTTGTCAGTGGCTGTTGAGACGTGGCAGAGGCTGGCAGTGATGCCTTCTACAGAAATGGCACTCTTGGGGCAGCTCTCCATCTGTAATCCGAACCCTGGGAGTGGGCAAGAGGCAAGCCAAACAGGAAACTTGTACTGAAGAGATGGGCAAGAGTTAGTGAAGAGCCTCCACCCACCACTTCTCCCCTAGAATACACTGAGAGACCAAGGTACGAGCCGCAGCGCAGAACTTTGCGGCCACATGTGCGAGAGTCGTGGGCCAGGCTTGTGCTGGGGACGCTCCCATACAGATGGCTCATGTTTGTTACTCCAGGTTCCACTGTGAATGAACACAGTAACTGTGATTTCATGGTGATAACATTCCAAATGTATAGGACTTGGCTCTGAAAGATTTTGTCAACCTTCATGGCAACCCTGCCAACAAAGGGAGCCAACAAATATTTACTGAGTCACCGCCCTGAACCAAGTTTTGTGCTCTCCTGCCCTGGGCAGGGCCCACAGATAACCGGGCTTTCTGAGAGCTCAGTGGAAGCCTTCTCACTGTCCTGCTCTTACACACACCACGCTCAGTAAAGTCAGAAGACTGGAAGAGGTTCTTTCCTACTAGGTCCTACTGGATGCCCACTCTGTGGCCAAATGGATCTTCGTGGGGCTATGGGGTCAAAGGCTCCTGGGCTGGAGTTTTAGATCCTCTGAAATTCAAGTTTAAATAATAATACTCTGAATCAGCATCATGGCTTAATGGAAAGCACTTGTTCTGCATATGCCTAATTAAGTTGTGGGTTTTTTAGTAGGTTTTTCTTACATAGGCTCCAGGCCCAGTGTGGAGCTCAACTGGGGGCTTGAACTCATGACCCTGAGATCAAGTCTGACTGATGCTTAACCGACTGAGCCACCCAGGCACCCCTCAATTACATTTTTAATTTGGACTGGTTAACAGGTTTCTGAAACACTAAGGAGATTTTTTTTTTTTTTTTTAGGATTTTATTTATTTGACACAGAGAAACACAGCCAGAGAGGGAACACAAGCAGGGGGAGTGAGAGAGGGAGAAGCAGGCTTCCCACTGAGCAGGGAGCCCGATGCAGGGCTCGAACCCGGGACTCCGGGATCATGACCTGAGCCGAACGCAGTCGCTTAACCAACTGAGCCACCCAGGCGCCCCGAATAATTCTACTTCTGACCCGACACAACCTGAATTAAGGGGAAGGGTGGAGGCCCACACACTCCATGACAAACACCATTCAGGCTGGCACTTGAGGTTGCTTCTCACACATAATCCTCATAACTGCTCTGTGAGGTAAGCATAGCCACCTCGGTTTCTGAGAGACAATACGAGGCTTAGAAGAAGTCACTTCCCTAAGGCCACGTGGCTAGTCAGCAGCTGAGGGGCAACCCAACCCATGCCTGCCCCCTGCCCCCAGACCCGCAAATTCACCGCTGCCCCCCAGAACCATGCTTCCCTCAAAAAGTCACTGTGATGGGGTGCCTGGGTGGCTCAGTCGCTGAAGCGTCTGCCTTCTGCTCAGACTTCTCACATGGAGCCCTCACCACCTGGTGAGAAGCCTGCTTCTCCCTCTCCCACTCCCCCTGCTTGTGTTCTCTCTCTCACTGTCTCTCTCTGTCAATAAAATAAATAATCTTTTTTTTAAACAACTTTGACCTTTTTTTTAAGATTTTTTATTTATTCATTTGACACAGAGAGAGATCACAAGTAGGCAGAGAGTCAGGCAGAGAGAGAGGAGGAACCAGGCTCCCTGCCGAGCAGAGAACCCAATGGGGGCCTCGATTCCAGGACCCTGAGATCATGACCTGAGCTGAAGGCAGAGGCTTTAACCCACTGAGCCACCCAGGCGCCCTAAAAAAAAAATCTTAAAAAAAGAAGTCGCTGCCTTGAAACCCTACCACTAAAGAACACTGAGGTATCACTTCATACCTGTAGAGTCTTAACCATGTAATGACATGTTCTCTTTTTTTAAGATTTTATTTATTTATTTGACAGAGACAGACACACCGAGAGAGGGAACACAAGCAGGGGGAGTGAGAGAGGGAGAAGCAGGCTTCCAACCAAGCAGGGAGCCCGATGTGGGGCTCGATCCTAGGACCTGGGCTCATGACCTGAGCCGAAGGCAGACGCTCAACAACTAAGCCACCGGAGGGCCCCTGCCGTGTTCTTTTTATGGAGTTTTTTTTCTTCATAGGGCTCACACACCCTGTGAAAATCAGCCAATTCTCACAACATCTATTCCTCCCCATGAGAGGGCATAAGGCCAGGCTGTTATTCCCACTTTACTGAGTGATAGGAGACAGGGTAGACAGAGGCTGCTACGGCTCTTCTGCTGTCGGCTGGAGAAGGAAGCCGAGTGTCATGGCTCTCGCCCACCTCCAGGGTGGTGATGTTGAATGCTGCCAGTCCACGACGTAGCGAACCTCCTAGCTTGCAAGCAAGCACGAGAGAGGACATGTTTGTAATGTTCTGTCAGTGTTTGTGACACACCATTTACCCTGCGGTTATCCAGGAGAAAAGAAAGAAAAAGAACCCAAGCTTGTCTGGGGAGTGTCAGGACATGAAAAGAGAATGGAATCAAAACTGAGTTTTATTTTTTTTAAGATTCTATTTATTTATTTGAGAGAGAGAGAGAGAGACAGAGACAGAACACAAGCAGGTGGAGGGAGAAGGAGACTCCCTGCTGAGCAGGAAGCCCAATGTGGGGCTCAACCCCAGGAGGTAGATACTTAACCGACTGAGCCACCCAGGTGCCTCTCAAAACTGAGTTTTAAAGTCCCAACCTGCTTGTCTTGCTTCTCACAAGTGTCACTTGCCTGTTAGGTTAGTTGCTCCAGACTGGGTGGTAAATGGAGTTGGCATTATGCCTTTTGGATAACAGTAGCTTACAAAGAAATCTGAATCTTTACTCCTTCCTACTACACCCACCCTTGTTATAAACAAATGTGCTAACTTTCCACTGTTAAATGATCACAAATCCTCCTCTAATACCTTGAAAGTTGTTTGTTTTCCCCTGCAATAATGTCACATTAGCCAAGAAAATAGACAATTTATCTCTATTGCAGTAAGTTTGACCATGATCAAACCAGCCATTTTTTAAAAAGCTTCATGTCAGTTTCCTCAGGCTACCCTTTGAAATTTGTTTCTGAAAACCTGTAGGTCAGTTTCTCCTAAAGATACCTTTTTAAAAAAGATTTTATTTGTTTATTTAACAGAGGGAGACACAGCAAGAGAGAGAACATAAGCAGGGGAACTGGCAGAAGGAGAAGCAGGTCTCCTGCCAGGTAGGGAGCCTGCCATGGGGCTCAATCCCAGGACTCTGGGATTATGACCTGAGCTGAATGCTTAACGACAGAACCACCCAGGTGCCCCTTAAGATTTTTGTTTATTTTTATTTTTTAAAAATATTTTATTTATTTGACAGAGAGAAACACAGCGAGAGAGGGAACACAAGTAGGGGGAGTGAGAGAGGGAGAAGCAGGCTTCCTGTCGAGCAGGGAGCCCGATGTGGGGCTCGATCCCAGGTCTCTGGGATCATGACCCGAGCCGAAGGCAGTTGCTCAACCAACTGAGCCACCCAGGCGCCCCAAGATTTTTATTTTTAAATACTCTCTACATCCAGTGTGATACTCGAACTCACAATCCTGAAATCAAGAGTGCCATGCTCCACCAACTGAGCCAGCCAGGCACCCCCTAAAGATACCTTTGTTTAGCCACATACATAATTCCCATCACCAAGTCAATAGATTTTCTGTGCACAATTTAGTATTTCTACTAACAGAACTGGCATACATCACAAGCAGTGGATTTGTACCCACGAGTTTTAGTAAAATTGCTGCAGATTTACAATTGTGCAGTGCATTGGCTATGGAAACCCCAAATGTAGACCCTGTCCTACCTCCATCTGCTATACCAGAAAAGGTGGCCTGGGAATGTGCAGCAATTGGCTGAAGGTATGAGGCACAAAGCCACCAAAGTGTAATGCGCATGGCAGTAAGAACTGGAATTTGGAGTCAAATGCCATCACTCTGTCCCAGTCATCTCCTAGAATCCCTTCAAACCTCTTGCTTTCCAGGCCTGGTTAGCAGCCCAACTTTTTTTTTTTTTAAGATTTTATTTATTTGTCAGAGAGAGCAAGCACAAGCAGGGAAAGTGGCAGGCAGAGGGAGAAGCAGGCTCCTTTCTGAGCAAGGAACCCAAAGCAGGACTTGATCCTAGGACTCTGGGATTGTGACCCCAGCGGAAGGCAGCTTAACCACACTGAACTACCCAGGGGTCCGAGCCCAGTGATGGGTGGGGGGCAACTTCTTCCTTCTCAACTCCCAGCAAAATTCAGACTGCATCAGCTGGACAGCTTTCAGCTAGGCTGTTGGAGGTCAGAGCACCTACCCCCTACTCCAAGGACCGCACTCTACCCTTCCCCAGCCTGACGACTGCAAGGCCCAGGCTCCCCAGGCTCTTAGGTGAGAAACCAGATCAACAGGCCAAAGCCCCTCCGCACCCCCACCCGGGGAGTTTAGGCAGGGAGCGGCTAGTACTGTTTGGGGGCAAAGCAGAGTGTGATTTGTGCTCTAATGAGCTACAAAATTCTGGGCGCTCTTTGGGATTAGGTTCCTCTACCGTTTCCGCATTTGTGTACCCTCTCACATTTTACCCTTTTATAGGTTTCCTGAGGCATTCCCAGGGAGTATGTGTTTAAGAGTACGTTCGCCCACAAAATGTGTAACCGGTACCCTGTGTAAAAAAAAATTTTTGTTTCATTTTTCCCTAGGAAAAGGAAGGGAAAGTCCTAGAGAGGAATAGAATTGCAGAGCTGTTTAGGATTTTACAGATTAGCCCAACCCCTTCATTTTACGGAGAGGAAGCAGGCGCAAATGAAGCTACTGGGCTTTCCCAAGGTCATAAGCTAGTTAAGTGGGAGGACGGGAAGCGTGTACCCGGGCCCTGGCGCAGGGCCGGCCCTTTCTCTCCACCCGCGGGCCTCAAGAATGCTTCCTCCACGCTAGTATTTATCTGGCTGCCACACCCGCACCAGAAACCGGGATCCGTGGGGAACCTGACACCACTCCTCCCCGCCCCCCCCGCAGCAGCGGTAGCCAAGCTAGCTCGGGCCAACCCAACGGGCAGGGCAGGGCAGGTCGCCGTCTCAGGCCCTGCCCTCAGCCAACCTCTGAGTCGCGGGGAAGGAGGGGTGCGCACTCGGTT
>PITA01005677.1:0-107978 GCA_004023965.1 Spilogale gracilis | reverse complement strand
TATTCCTCCACCATCATCTCCCAAGCCACTTTATGCTCACTGTCTAATTGCTGCTCTTTGGAGGCAATGACCAGATACTCGTTCACTCCATCAACTTTCTCATCCCAGACTTGACCATCCCTTTCTGCCCTGTACAACTGTGCCCTGGGAATCTGCCCCCCAGGTGGAGGACTTTGCCCCCCTGGATTCCCTCACCCTCTGGCTTCCAGATGGGACTTCCCGCCAATCACAGGGAGTGGCAGGCCATTGCATAGAGGAGAAGAGGTGGGAGGGACACTCGTTCTTCACCAGGCCTGTAGGAGCACAGAGCACAGAGCCCACCAGGTGGCCCTTCCTGAGACACTGACCCTGGTTCTGGTGACCACCATCCCTCCCACACTCCTTCCACCTGGGGGTGGTCCTCATAGCTTCTTCTCTCACAGGTCCCTTGATGCCTCAGCCGCTCCAGTGATTCCCTCGATGCTGCCAAAAGCTCTGAAAATGCTCTTTTCATTAACAAATCTCTTTGCCCCTCCATAAGTGGGCCATCTGTTTCCTGTCCTATTCTGAGAGCTGCCAGTCTCGTGCTGGGCCCGACGCAGCACACATGGCCTGCAGAGGCCCAGCTGCACCTGCACGAAACCCGCATTAAAACACCGGGCAGCACCTGTGCCGGGGGCATCTCCCCCGAGGGCAGGGACACAGCCTGTCCTGACGAGCCCCGGGGGCCTGGGAGACCGCAAGGGCCTCAGCAGGACAGAGCCCAGCTCCAGGAGCGGGGCTGGTGAGCAGGTAGGAGGGAGCTTGATGGAATCAGGCCTGGGTGCAGTGGGGATTTGCCTATGACCGGAGGGGAGCTCTGAAGTGGCCCTGGCGCCCCCGGGGGTTCTGGGAGGCTCTGCTGGGCGGGGGAGGCAGGGAAAGACAGAGCCCTCTCCACGGGGATCACCGCGCCCTCTCCAAAGGACACTGGCGGTGGGGTGGGGAGGAAGTTCAGAGCTGCTGAAGCCTCCCTCTCCGCTGACTTCCCTTCCTGCTTGGTTTCCCCCTTTGCTCCCCATGCTCCACCCTGTTGTCCCCTCTCCCCTTCCCCATCACGGCTCTGCTGCCGGCCGGTCATGACCTTCCAAAGAGAACAAGCCCTTGACACAGGGCCGCCAGACCCGTTCTCGTCCTCTCCTCTCCCCTGGACTCTGGATGGGAGCCCCGAGGGGACTGCCCAGCCCACCCCATCAGGGGGCTCTGTAGGAATAGGACATGCCGTTTACATGTGTGGGACTTTGTCGTCTCTCTGGGTCTGTCTCCTCCACCAAGTGTCCTCATTCCTGAGCCTCGGGGACAACGGACTTATCAGAGTGGGACCTCTGGTCCCCGGAGGAGGTGCAGTCTCAGGACAGGCTGAAAGTGGGCCTCACCGGACAGGTGATTCTACACGGCCCATGCTGCTGGGCGGGGGGCTGGCCCAGGGGTCAGGGCTGTGCTTCCCTTCCTCTGGTTTCCAGGCCTCTTCCCGAGACCACCTGGCCCCGATCCAGTCCTTCCAGATCTGACCCTCGATGGGACGGCATGACAAAAATCACATGTCTTCAGAATCTCGTGTTTTCATTTATCACAAAACTTGTTCACATACGGGGCGCTCCTTCTGCCCACGGATGCTTTCCAATGAATGCACCCAGGAGGCTCTGCTGACCCCTCGTCTCCAGACCCGAGCAGCCTCCACCAGTTGCTGGTGAAGGCTCAGGGCCCCTGTGTGGGGGGGACCAAGGGCTAGGGCATCGCCGGGCAGGCAGGCACGGAAGCCAGACTCAGAGCCTGGTCTTGGCCAGCCCGGGGCAGGGTGAGGACCTGGCTGCCCGAACAAAAGGCCTGTTTACCAGGCCGGGAGGACGCCAGCCGCAGACCTGCCCGGCCCTGCGGGATCCGCCCACGGAATCACAATGGGCAGCTTGTGTCCCCGCCACCCTCCTGGGGCCACTGCGGGCCTGGCGCCTGGACAAGGCGAAGGGGGGCGGGGGGAGGTAAGGGGATGGGCGGGGAGGACCCTCTGCATCCTTGGGGAGGCCAGACGCTCGTGCATGCCTGCGGGCCAGCTGAGACAGTGCGGGCAGAGTGGTGGCCTCAGACTGTCCACATCCCCCTTCTGGAAATGGAACGTGATGTGTCACCTTCCACGGCGAAGGGGACCTCAAGTCTCTGAGCTGAGGGTGGGAAGGTGTCCTAGATCCTGCAGGCGGGCCCCAGGCTGCCAGGGTCCCTTAACAGAAGAGGCAGGGAGGGGCATCAAGGTCAGAGAGAGGCTGGCTGGGAATTGGGGGGGGGGTGCGTGAGCCCAGGGGCGGAGACGCTTTTAGAAGCTGGAGAGCAGACTCCCCCCTGGAGCCCCCAGGAGGAACCAGCCCTACCCACACCTTGCTCTTAGCCCCATGAGACCCTGCAGGACCTTGGGCCCAGCAGACCACCGAGTGAGTGGTTATTGGTCACCCCAGCGACAGGAGGCACGTGGGAGTCGGATTCTGCCCCCCCACGGCGACTCACCAGGAGGCAGTTGGCGGAGCTGGGATTCCCCGCCTGAATCTCAAGGACAGTAACCTCCTCCAGGAGGGCCGGGGACAGTGCACACAGTAGGAGGGCGTCCCTATGGTCAGACCACCCCCTTCCTGCCCATGGCATGGGCCCTGCACCCTGGTTCGTCCACTCGTGTGGCCTCGGGCTTGTTGCTGGGGCAAAGGGGAGCAGGGAGCCCGTGGGATGGGCAGGGGGTGGAGGAGATGGGCTGGGGAGCCTGGAAACGGGAGCACATCCCTGTAAGATGAACGAGGGCATGGCATTCGGACTCCAAGAGGGTACACGTGAGCAGACCTGGCACCCATCCGGCCCAGAGCAGCTCATGGAGGGGTCAGAGGTAGAGGCCAGTGATTTATCAGTCTTAGGTAACACCCAGCGCTCATCACCTCCCATGCCCCCCTTAATGCCCATCCCCCAGTTACCCCATCCTCCACCCCTCCCCTCAACAGCCCTCAGTTCATTTCCTATGCTTTAGAGTCTCTTAGAGTTTCTCTCCCTCTCTGATTTCATTTTGTTTTATTTTCCCTCCCTTCCCATATGTGTTTCTTCGATTCCACATGTGAGCGGGATCATATGACATTGTCTTTCTCTGAGTGGTTTATTTCAGTTAGCATAATACTCTCTAGTTCCAGCCATGTTGTTGCAAATGGCAAGACTTAATTCTTTTTGATGCCTGAGTGGTGTTCCATTATCGCTATACCCCACATCTTCTTTCTCCATTTGAGACGAGGGTTTTCAAGAGCAGATGGGAGGAGTTTGGGAAGGAAGGACAAGAGGGAGGGTGGTGGGGTGCAGTGGGGATCCCTGGGGACAGCTGGAGGGGGCGTGGACGGGGGCAGAGGGAAAGAAACTAGAGAAGGCCTCTTAGAGCAGAGGAGGAGTGGAGGGATGGTGACGGGAGGCGGTCAGGGCCAGCAGGCTGGCTGGTGGTTGGTTTGTGGCTAGATCTCGAGCAGGGCCCTCCTCAACTCCACCAAGCACCCCTGCCCAGGAAGGGGGCGATCCCCCCTTGGAGACAGCTGCTTCCGGTATCTCCCCTTTCCTACCGGTGTCCTGAGGCCACCACCCAGAGCAGCACGTGCCGAGGGCTTAAACGACACTGACCTGGTGATCTGGGGCAAAGCGTTGGAGGGCCGCGGTGTTCCCCCGCGAGGATTTCCAGAACCATCCCGCGACGCTCTCCCAGCTTCCAGCGCTGCCGGCCATGCTTGGGGTTCCCTGGTCTCTGCCTCTGTCCTCACGTGGCTTCCTCTGAGTCTGGGTGTCCCTCTTCTGTCTCTGCTCAGATACTCTCCATGGATTTGGGGCCCAGCCCCCTCTAGCCTGCCCTCACCTCAACTCGAGGACATCCGCAGAGACCCTGTTTCCAAAAAAGGTCCCTTTGAGAGCAGCAGAGGTTAGGA
This sequence comes from Spilogale gracilis, assembly GCA_004023965.1. Lineage (NCBI taxonomy): Eukaryota > Metazoa > Chordata > Mammalia > Carnivora > Mephitidae > Spilogale > Spilogale gracilis. Next base: position 104,031 of record PITA01005677.1, on the reverse strand, counting down.
TGTGGACGTATCTCTTTGGGGGACACAGTTCAACCCACAACATCGTCCTACCCCAAAATGGATCACGACAGGGGCACTGGGAGGGTGCAAGTCTGTGAGCCAGTGTCCCCGCTGTGGACCCAGGTGTTCCCCAAAGCCTTCCCTGTGCTCCCACTGTCGGGGCTGGGCCAGCTCCCTGCCCGAGGCTCTCTGATGCCAGCCAGAAGGGTGGGACCAGACCCACGAGTGGCCCAGCGGCCCCTCTCTGGGCCTGGGCAAGCCCACGCTCAGGGGAACACCTGAGTCTTGCTGACCTCGACAGAAGCCAACAGGTGACACCCCTCCCCTCCAGGGCTTCAGCCTCAGAGCAGGCGGCCCGGGGCCTGCACCGGCGGACAGGAGAGCCCGGGGGCAAGGCACGGGGACACGCCTCACCGTCGCGGGCCTGGGCAGACCCCTCTGGGCCTGGGTCTCCTCACCTGCGGCACGGGATGGCAGAAGGACAAGTGTTCAGAGCCAGCTGGGCTTCCTCCAGGGCTGTCCCTGGAACAGGGTCCTGAGTTCCCAGGGAGACCTGGGAACCGTCCGCAGAGGAGGCCCATGGCCGGGGCGGAGCCACCCAGGACGAGTCTGTCGACCGAGTGGGCCCCACGGGTCTGGCCCTGGCCTTAGGGCAGGAAGAGACAGAGCGCCACGTTGGGGCCCCTCCTGGGTGGTGGGCACCCCAGCCTACACTTCCACGGCCAGCCGGGTGCCCCCTGCCCCGCCGATCCCCCATTGGTTCCAGGATGTGGGCACCGACCCTGAGGCCGCCCCCTGCGTCTGTACCACAGGGCCTGGAGCCTTAGCACGCGTGCAACTATTTGTGTGCCGACACCCTTCCCACCCCTGCCGTCCTCCTGGAGGCCTCGCCCATGAGTCACCGGCTTGGTTCTGGGCTCAGGCAGAAGCAGCCTGGCCCATTCAGACTCCGGAGGCCGCGCCTCGCCAAGTGGGGCACCGGCCCAGCTTGCGGCCTGGAGCAGGTCGGGAGGGGTGGGGCCTGTCCCGCTGCAGACTGTCCGGTCGGGGCCGTCGTGATGGCGAGGACCCGCTCGCTAACCCCACCCGCTGTCCCTGCAGGCCGTGCGGTCATGGTGACCGTGGAGTGTCTGGCCAGGCCTTCCGATGTGTGGCTCTGTCCCAAGTGGCTCAGCCGTTGGGTCCCAGGCCCCTGCTGACTGGGAGGAGCTGGCCCTTAGCAAGCCCGCACGTCGTGACACGGAGCCCCCCGCGGTCGCAGGGCAAGCCAGGGAGCAGCAGGGGAGGGGGTCAGCAGGGAAAGGAAAGGCTCTCCGGGTCTGAGGTGCCTGGTGGGGCCAGGGCAGACGCCCACAGTCACACAGGAGTCCGTGGGAGTCGGGGAACGGTTGCCCACATTCTTCCCCGCACCCTGCCCCCTCCAAGCTTGGCCTGGGCCGCTCGTCAGCCTCAGACTCAGTTTCCTGATCTGGTCCTGAAGCACCGGGCTGGGCCCATGAAATGAGCTCCTATTCCTGACTGGGGCTGTTCTTCCTGCTCTCCGGGTGTGGTGGGCCGAGCAGTAGCCCCGGGAAAGACTCCTCCCACCCCACCCCTGACCTTGAGCGTGACCTTCTGTGGAAGGAGGGTCTTTGCAGACAGGGCTGAGGGAAGGAGCAAAATGAGATGCCCGTGGGGGCAAGGCCATGCGAGGGCAGAGGCACAGATGGGAGCCGCGGGCCGTCTGCAGGCCAGGGAGCCCCCGGGGAGCCAGGGCGCGGGGCACAGAGGCTGGGAATGACTGGGAGCACGACTCCTCCCCCGGCCCCCCAGGAACCTGGAGAGGAAGCAGTTCTGCCCACACTTTGATTTTGGACTTCTGGCCTCCAGAGTCAGAGGGGGGGCGAGAAGGGATCTCTGCGGTTTAACCCACCCAGCTTGGGTCGCCGTGTTCCTGGGGCAACAGCGAGACCACAATTGGTTCGAGTGGGCGGGCCAGGGAGCACACACCCGGGCACGGGCCCCCGGGGCTGCATAGCAGGGAGGGGCCCAGGCATGGCCCCAGCCACCCCCAAAACTCCAGGCCTGCCTGGGAGGCTTCTGCCAACATGGAGGCTTCTCAGCTATAGGCAGCCCGGGTCCCCCTGCCTCCCATCCTCACAGCGCAAGCCCCCGGCCCGTGTGCGCAGAGCCCAGGGAAGCCTCTGAGGCAGAGCCCCAGGAGGCAGAGATGATGGGGCTCCAAGATGAATGTTCCTTTTGGGTGAGGGCCCCCAACTGCTTCCCTGCAGGGGCCTGGGCCATCGCCTGGCGAGGGTGGGCCCCCCAAGGCCCCTCTGGCTGGGTTCTCAGATTTACCGAGAAGACAGAGACCAGCTCTCCTTATAAACAGAGACACAGAGGCTTGAGCCGCAGAGCGGACGAGTGCCAGGGGAAGGTGCGGGTCCCGCGCTCGGCACCCAGCCCAGCACTTCGCATCGTGGCTAGGACATGGGGCTCGGCCTCTGAGAGACACGGCGTGGCTGGGGAGACAAGACTTCCCAGCCAGGGCCGGGGTCCCAGGGTAGTGTGAGCTGGCTGCAGTCGGGCCAGGGTGCTGGGAGTTCTGGGTGAGCTTGGAGGAGAAGGCATTCCGAGTGGTTAAACTGAGGCACGTGGGCACGCACAGGAAGAAGGCAGTATGTGCAGACAAGAGCTGAGGGGAGTGGGATTTAAGCAGCCGGGGGGTCCCTTCTGGGAGGCGTTGGGGGCGCCCTGTTGACAGGACATGCCCTGGAGGGATGATAGGAGGACATGCTAGCTCCAGCTCAGAGCGGGCTCCATGCAGCTTGGGGGACACTTGCTCAGAAGGCCTTTGCAAGGATAAAGTGTCAAGTCTCTCGGGGACGCGCACGTCCCTGCCCCAGAGCGGGAGGGGTCAAGGACAGAGGGAGGGCTGGGAAGTCACGTGTGGGAGGCATGAGGGGCCACACGGATCAACCCAAACCCAGCCCAAGCCTGAGCCTCCACGGGACACCAAGGAAAAGGCATCGGGAAGTGTTTCTTTTCCCCACGAGCTTCTAGTCCCTGCGTTCTTGATCCGGATCTCCGAGGCTCCTTTTATCTCCGTGAAATTGCAGGTTTGAGGCAGCGGCTGGGTCCCTGCCAAGTCCCTCAATTAGCCGGAGGCCTCCGGTGGCCGCAGGATGGCAAGCCGCTACTCTCGGGAGCCCACTGGGGAAGACAAGCCAGCTTCCGCTCCCTCCTCCTGAGGCCCAATCCTGGGATGCTTGCATCATGGAAACTGCTTCTAGAAACCCCGTTGCCCAAGCTGCCCTGAGACAGGGCCGCAAACGCAGCGGGCAGCACGTGCGTGCACGGGCCGCCTACAACCCCCTGGGACCCCCTTTTCCCGGCAGGACTGGAGACCAAGAGCTGTGATGTCACTGGGACCCTGTGAGGCTGCCGGGCGCCCAGTGCGAGGGCCCCTCCTGGCCAGCTCGGCACTGACGCAAATCCAGGGCTTGCAGCTCTCCGAGAAGCGGCCGCCCGCCCGAGCCAGCAGCCCTGTGGTCCGCCCCGGGGGGTGGGGGCGGTGGCGGAGGGCTCCCGCGGGCCTGGCATTTGAGATAATCAGCTGCTCTGCAAAGGGCGGCCAGCGTGGCATGTGGGGTTCCCTGGAGGTCACGGAGAGCCATGCAGCTCCTGGCAAAGTTAGCTGCCCGGTGTCCCCAGTGGGGTGTGCCTGGGGGCTCTGCTCAGGGCTGCTTGACCAGAGAGGCACGGAAGCCTGGGGGGTGGTCAGGGCAGACGGACCCCCCCCCCAGGGCTGATGGGGGCAGCGCATCCGCCTCGGGTCTGCTCACGCCCTGGTCTAAGGCAGCAGCCTTCCTTGCTTCCCAGGCGCAGCTGGGGGCTCCCTTCCAGGCCCTCCCCGGAGCAGTTCGCACACTCAGGGCACGTGCCGGGCTCCTCCGAGGAGTGTGGATGCTGGGCTCGGATCATGAGGACCAGGGCCCCTCCGGGTACCTCCGCGTGAGAGCCGTCACGGGAACCTGGACTAGCCCGCTCTTCCTTAGAGAGACTGCACACGCACGTGCACGCACACAGTGCAGGAGTGCGGACACCTGTGCACACGCGTGCTCATACGGTGTGCGTACATGTGCGCAGACCCGTGCACACGCAGTCCACACCCCCACACGTCACACCTGCACCCACCGCTGAGCACACACGTACACACACTCACCCGTGGGCACACACGCGTGGTCGGTTTGCCTGCTTTCTGTGTTCAGAAGGGCACAGGCTGTAATTAACAAGGCCCCACTTCCTGGGCGACACGAGGACCCCCTCTCTCCCCACCCCCCCGACACTGTGCGGTCAGGACCACGGCCCTCTGGCCTGGACTTGATGGGCACGGAGGCCTGAACACCCCGAGGTGGAGGACAGGCACCCGAGAGGGCTACAGGAAGGCAGCAGTGGGGCGTCCAGGCGGCAGGGCCAGGCCGAAGCTGAGGACAGTGAGGCCAGCTCCCACCTCAGGGGCACCTCTGCCTTCCACCGTCACTGGGCGGAGAAGAGCCCAGTCCCGGCTCCTCGGGCCAGCTGCACGCCCACAATCCTGGGGCCACGTGGGGTACAGAGCAAAGCCCTGCGGCACAGCCCGCGCTGACCCTGGGTCACGTGGTGGGGTGTTGGAGGCAGCAGCCCCTCACCTCTCGGCCACTGCTGATGCCACCCTTGTGGCCCGCAGAGCCTGGGACCCCTCCCCGTGGAAGCGTCTGCCGGGACGGTGCCCCGTGCGGTCCTGCCTTGAGCCCTGAGCTCTGGGGAACCGGGGGCGTGCTGGGCATGCGGGAAGGAGGCTGGCCTTCTCCCTCTCGTCCAAGGTGGAGACCTTGTGACTGCGCTGTGGGGACCCTCGGGACCCCTGGGCCCCTGGCCTGTCCCTGCAGCCCTGTCCCTGATCAGCCCCTCGGGGCGTGGGGTCATTCACAAGGTCAGGAGCTGGAGAGACCTGGAAATCCAGGTCTGTCTGTCTGCTTGTTGCCGTGGCTGTTTTCCTCCCTGACCCAACCTGTTCTGGATGTTTCCACCAGCTCTGGCCCTTCCCCCTAAAGACAGTGGAGATGCAGGCCCCGAGCTGATGGGGCGACTGATGGAAACATCCAGAACAGTGCAGCAGGATTGCAGCGGTCATCACAAAGGAAGACCCCCGGAGCTCCACGCAGAAACACAGACGTGTCGGGGCTCGCAGGAGACCCCTAGGCTAGACCCCCAGACTCGTCGGTGTGTGGCTCGAGGCTCCTGAGCTGTATCTCCCATACTGGGGCCCACCTGCACCCTTCCCCAGCAGCCCCATGTCCCCGGGAACCAGAGCGAAGCCTCCCAGGACAGCCACCGCCCACCCAGTCCCAGCATCCACGCTGCGGGGGGAAGGAGCTGTTCTCCGCTGGCCCAGCGCCCCTCCCACTGGCTCCCTTCCGCTGCCCTCTCTCTGCTCTCCCGGCTGAAGCTGGCCTTTGTTTTATTTTGTTTTAATAACCTAAACAATTGGCAGAGACAGCATCAGCTGATGGGCAATGGGCCTACGGTCACACTCTCCACGTGGCCAGGCTGGCGCCTGTCATGTGCAAATGGGGAGGGAGGAACCTAGTAGGGGCTCCCCCAGGTCCAGCAAAGGCACCCCAGAAGTAGGAGGAGCCCCCCTCCCCCCTCCTCACTTCTGGTTTTCCAGATGGAAAGGCGGCAGGGTAGGGGTGGAGCAAGCCTAGCGTCCCAGCTGCCCCCGGCCGCCCCCAGCGTCCCCGGCCGCCCCCCGCCGCCCCCCGCCGCCGCCAGAGCCCCCAGCATCCCCGGCCGCCCCCAGCCACCCTCCTTCTGGGCGCAGAGACCTAGGCGCCCGGCCCTGCACCTCCCCCAGCAGGTGGGGCGTTCCTTCTGTTCCTTGGGGCTGAGCAAAGCCAAGCCTGTGGTCTGTTTTCCTGCCCACTCCCCGGGGAGCTGCGGGCGGCAGCGCCCGAAGCTGGTATTCCCACACACTCCAACCTGCCCTTCAGTTTATAAGACACAAATATTTGCTCTTCCATTGAGAAAACAGTCAGAGGCTCTCCTGTAAGTGGGGTGTCCACACCAGTGCCCTTCGCCTGTGCTGCTCTTTCTAAGGGGGGAGGGAGCCGGGTGGGTGGTTCCTGGAGCACAAAGCAGCCCTCCCACATTGCCCCCACCGGCTGGAATGTTCTAGAAGCCAGGGCCCCTGGGGAAGGAAAGACAGCAGGAGCCCCTGGCCTGAGACTGAGGCTGTCACTGTCCTCAGAGCTGTCCCCGTCCCGGCGTGTAGGTCTCACTGCCGGCTGATGTCTGCGAGGGAGTATTCCTGGGCTCTGAGCTTTCACAAGGTCTTGCTAGAGAAGCAGTTACCTGTAGAGGAGACCGAGATAAGGACAGAGCAAGGGGCCTCCCTTGGCAAGGAAGGTCTGCCTGTCAGTCTGCATCTCACCGGACACCCGGCCTGGGCCGCCTGCTTACCCTTTCCAGGCTCCACTTATGTGTAGAAGATGGCGCCCCAGGCCCTTTGCACGGCAGCTGCAGCTGGTTGGCCGACCGTGGTGTGTGGAGCGCACGGCTCTCCCTGGCACCGCAGCGACGGGGCTCTGATGGGATCCCTGACACAGGGATCAGCAGTGTCTCTGGCCTCAGGAGCCCCTCTCAACCCTGAGCTGAATCAAGGCCTAGAAGGACAGTATGTGAAACACCAGCACGCAGCAGGCCCTTTCTAACCACGTTGCCGATACGCACGGGACAACACACGAAACACGACACGGTCACCACGGGCCGGCGCTGTCTGGCCTCCATGGGGTCCTTCCCTGAGTGCGGCCCCGCCCCAGAAGGCCACACGCCCGCACGCACCAGCAGGCCACCCACCTCCCTGGTGACACCCGACGACAGGTTCCTTCATGGGGGGGCTCCTGGGGGTCCTAGGGGTCCTGAGGGCCACTTGCACAGAGCAGCCTCACTTCCCACTTGTAGGAAGCCTGGGGCCCCTCAGACCTGGACGGACACACCCCTGGGGCCTGCAGCTCTCTCCAGAGCCTCCCCCTCTGCCAACCCTACTTCCTCTTCAAAAGGGGCCCCCCAGGGATGCGCTCCCTGCAGAGACCCTGCCACCTTCTGGTTGGAAGGGCTCAGGATTTGGGACTGAATGCATGAGGACCTCCTAGATCCCAAGGGACGGTGCTGGGCTGCCTGGACCCCTGGGCCCTCCTTCAGGCCATGGGTCACTCTGTGGAGCCCAGGCTCCCCGATTCTGGGAGACGATGATGGGAATTCCCTTCGACGACATCGGCAGAAGCGCTTGCTGCCTTCTTGAACTCTGACCATCTCCCCGGGCCCTCTGGGAGGTGATGGGAGCTTCCCTGGGGCTGGGTGGGGGAAGGTCGTTGCTTATTTCTTTTTCCATAGCAGGAGCAGAAGATTAGGTAACAGACGGCCTGATGGGGGTGGGGGTGGGGGGCATGTGGTCAATCCCGTGGCAACCCGTGGCCCCATAGGAACCAAGTGGTGGCCATGGGGACAACTGGGGACCTTTTAATAAGGAAACGCTTGGCTCTGATCACATGCTTGTGAGTGTGCGCGGGGCCTGTCCTTCTCTTTTTCCTGCTAGAAAGCTCTCCTCCACCTGCACGCCCTCCGGGCTGGGCTCTACCTTCTCGTTTTTGCCCCTCACCTCCCCCCGCCCCCTCTGCCTCCTCCAAGAAACAGTCCCGTCCCCCACCATCCTGCTTCTTCCCCTTGGGTCCCCAGCCTCCAGGAGACTCCAGTCAGCCCAGAGGACTCCTCTCCATCTGGAAGGCAGGCACTCCTCGGGCCCTCACATCTTGGAAGCCTCCCCAGGGCAGAAACGACTGGTGAAGGGAAGGCCGGCCTCAGGTGGAATGTGCACGGTCTCCGCCGTCCACATGGGTTTCCAGCTGGCACCCCCTCTCCTCCGACGGGCGGGCACCCATCCCTACCTTGGAGCTCAGTAGGGCCGGGGCACAGAGGAGTGGGAAGCCCAGAGAGCGTTCTGGGCAGGCCTGCCAGCGTGGGAAGGGAGCAGCCTCCCAGCCCCAGGAGGCCTTCGGGACACGCCGTGTGTAGACCTTCAGAGGCGGCCACGTGTGGACATTTGCAACGTGGCCACAGAGCCCCCCGCCGGGAACGGCCGAGTCCCACGCGGGGCGCACTGACATCTGCAGTCTGTGGTTTGCGCCAAGACGGAAACTAAGTGGAATGTTCCTGAGACGGGATCTCCCCACCCCACAGTCCCGGGTCGCCAGGCGGTGTGGAGAGGCTCCGAGAGCTGTCCCTCCCTGGGCCGTCCTACCCCCCCAGGAGCGGCAACGATGCCGTCTGCTGTGTGTTTCAGGGGCCAGGTGGCGCCCCCAGAACTCTCCGGCATGCAAGAGCGGCAAGAGGGAGCTTCAGGTGGTCTGAGCCTGGATGTTCTCTGGGTCCCCATGTCCTGCGGACCCCCCACCCCCTGCGGGGCCCATGCCCACCCCAGCCATCTCCCACCAACGAACTTTGAGCGACCCCCAGCTCCAGTTTTATGGCTGGGAGCACAGCCCCTGTCACCCGCCAGGACCCAGCTGGCCCAACTGGGATATCAGGAGAGCTTGGCCCCACGCCAACCGAGGCGTGACCCCACATCCTCAGACTTAGCTCCAGCGACTGGCCAGAGGAGCAGACCTCCTGCCTCCACCGCACCCCACGTGGCTCCCATCCCCATCAGCCAGAGCCCACGTTCTGTGGCCTTGAAGAGCACAGGAAGAGGTCTCCCCTTTTGGACTTGGTCCTTGGGCAGCAGCGCCGGCTCCGACCCACGAGGCTGGACACCTGCTGGGCTGGCGATCGAGGTGGCCGCAGGCAGCAAGGGGGCATCAGGGGCCGAGGAGCCGAGGACCCGGCGGCAAAAGGCCTCCAGATCAGCGGACCGCGGGATGCTTTGTGGGGCATGAGGGGCGGGGCTTGAAAGTGTCGGCCTCTTAAAAGGCACCTGTGAGTTTTCTTGCATATTAGCAAAAGGTGTAGAGCATCAGAACCTTGACTGAGAGATGTCGTTGCTTGGGACCAAGACGAGGGGGTGGTTAGCCCGCCGCGGACTGGAGGAAATCGTGGGCTGCATCGTGGGCCTGGCTGAGATTCTGCCCCGGTCAGCGGACGGCGGGGGGCCGGGAGCACTGGTCTAGCCCGGGGCTCGGCAAACTCCGTCTGGAAAGGGCCACAGAGTCGATATTTAGGCTCAGTGGCCGCCGGCCCCCGTCACAGAAGCCCCAGAAGACGTCACATGAGCAAGCGGGCATGGGCCCCCACGACGAAATGCTCTTTATGGACACAAAACTTGAATTTTGTGTCGTCTCCACAGGTCATCTCCACGGCCCCCACTTAAAAATGTCACAACTGTTCTTAGCCCGGGGGTCAGACGCACACAGGCCCTGCGGGCACCGCGCAGACTTCCGAGCACTTAACGGTCCCATCTGCAGTGCGGTGACTGAACCAGAGCAGGGCGACTCGCCAAGCGCCGGCTGCACGGCAGAGGCAGGTCTGGGGCCGTTCCCCACGCCTGGACGCACTCACTGCATCTGTTTTTTGGGCCTCTAGGGGGTGGTGAGCCCTCGGGTGGCTGTCAGGTCTGTGTGGCACCCTCCCTGAACTCACAGCACCCTGTTCCCTTGGGGGAGCAAAGGGTCTGACTCTGGGGGCTGCCCATCTCAGAACAGCCCCTGTGGACCCCAGAGGCTGGCAGGTGCACTGACCCAGGGCCGGTGGCCCAGCAGGACAGTCAGGGCCCTCCCTGGACGTGGGGAGACAAAGGCTCTAGCTGGAGCTACACCCCTCTGCAGGCCTTTGGGGGCTGTGGCCAGGACCCCCTCCTCCAGGCAGCAGAAGGTGTCCCATCTGCAGAAGGAGAAAATAAGCGCCCTCTGCCCCGGACAGGAGTGGGGACAGAGAGGGCAGAGAGATGGGGACTCCTGTCCGGGGCTCCCAGCAAACTCCGTTGTACTTTAAGCTCTTCTGAGTTGGGATTTGTTTTCGGCAAACTCCCACGCAGCCAGGGGAGCAGGTGACGAGGCAGGGTGCTCCCCGCGCCGACCGTGCCTCAGAGAGCCTCCCACGGAGCCTGGGATGCACACCCGCCTCGCCTCCTGCGTCTGGCCGAGCCTCGGGACGCCTTCCCCCTCGCCCCAGGGCCCTCCTCTCGGTGCAGCTGTGACGCAAGGCCCCGACCTGCCCCCCCAACCCCGCTGGAATATTCCAAAGGCCCCGGAGGCCGTCAGAGACTGTGACGTGTGACAAAAATCCCCAAATGTTCCACGACAGGAAATTCATGGAACGCTTCCCGTGTCCTCTGCTACACTCCCTGAGACCGGCCAGCACGCAACCCGGGCCTCGCCGGGGTCCCGCACGCGGCTGCACACAGATGGTCTCCGGGCAGGTGGCCGACATGTGAATAAAACCTCCTTTCTCTAAAGCAGGGCTTTGTTCCGCCCCCGAGGGGCCCGGGAAACCTGACAGTCCGGGATCCAGCCGGCACGGTGCAGACCCCGCAGCCCCCCTGGGACGGTCGGTGATCGCAGCCTGACGGGGTGTGGGGGCTCCCCGGAAGCCGAGGCCGGCGCCCCCGCACAGCACCCGGGTCACGGGCCGGCTGAGTCCCTGCACGCCATGTTGTGCCTGCAAAGGAAGGAGGGACAGATGGGCGGCCTCTCTCAGCCTCCCTGGGGAAACTGAGGGCCCTGCTGGCACCCCGCCCTGGCCCCTGGCTTCCCCAGGGAGGCTTCCTGTGTCCCGAGAAGCCTGGACGCGTGATGGTTCTGGAATGTGAGCCGTGTGGCCCCCTGTGCACACCCTCAGGGCCCTGTGCTCCGGCAGAGGCCACGCCCCCAAAGCCAGCCGCTGGAGGCTGATGGGAGGGGGCTGGAGCCGCCCTTGGGAGCTGTGGGGCGCAGACCTCGAAGCCCCGCATGGCGGCTCCTCCCCTCCACATCCCGCTGGGCATGGGGAATATTCCGGAGAGCCCTCAGTCGGGCAGGAAGCCATGAGCCCAGCGGTCGCTGAGTCAGCGTGGGGGTGCGGGCCAGCACCCGGCTCTTCGCGGCCCCCGAAATGCCGCAAGCCAGGGGGCCGTTTAGATGTCCAGGCCTCCAGCGCGACGGTAAAACTGTCTGACACGGTGTGCTGATTAGATGTATGCACGTGCGCACAGACCCCGTGCAGGTGCAGGGAGCGGAACTACTTAGCAAAGGGCATTTTGCACAACTTCTAAACAACACCCCGTATGTGACACGGTTTAAAATGCCTGGAAAGGTGTTGACAAGAGGTCTGAGTCCTCTGGCTCCTTAATTGACCTTCTGAAGGTCACAGCCGAATGGAGGTGTGGTCTAGAGACGGACGTGCCTGATCGCTCAGGCCAGCACCCCCAAACTCTCCCCTCCCCCTTTCCCTCCACCCTGCTCTCAGGGCTCGGGCCCAGAGGGAGAATTGGGCCCCTGGGATTCCGTGACCAACCATCCCTATTTGTCCGGGACAGTCAGGGTACAGGACTTTAGCGCTGAAGCCAGGACTGCTGGTCTCCAAACTGAGGGACCGTCACACCCTGGGACCATCACAGGACATGGTGGGCTTGGACGCTGGGGTCTTGGCTCCCGGACTGGGCCCTGCAGCCTGGCTCCTCTCCCTGGCCAAGGTTTGCGGGCCAAGCCCTGGGGAGCACGAGAGGGACTCCGGGGACTCTGGGGGCAGCTGGCACCCGGGAGTGTGGGGGCTGCTGTCCTCAGTGCTGGCCCCACAGGGCCCCCCACGTCAGGTACCGAAGAGCTGATAATTCGTCACCAGCACGATCCAGGCGTGGCTCTGTATTTTAGAGCTAGCATCTCGCCCCACACTTCTACTTCCTTCCCTCCTGGGGCTGAGATGCCAGCGCCGTGAGTCACAGCCGCTCTAGCGACCGCGGGGCTCGCCAGGCCACAGGGCCCGGGGCGTGGAGGGGAGGCTCAGGGCCAGGGCTTAGAGGCCCACCGAGGCCCAGCACAGGGGCGGCCGCCTGAGTCGTTTCAACCCTTTATCCCGACTTTAAAAAATGATGCCAGGCGCCGGGTGGCTCAGTGTGTTAAAGCCTCTGCCTTCGGCTCAGGTCATGATCTCAGGGTCCTGGGATGGAGGCCCGCATCGGGCGGGGAGCCTGCTCCCTCCTCTCTGCCTGCCTCTCTGCCTACTTGTGATCTCTGTGTCAAATAAATAAATAAAATATTTTAAAAAAATGATGCCAAGTCATCCACATGGGATTTGAGAATTAAGACAATTACAAGAGCGTGAAGGAAGAAACGTCCTTTGATGCAGCACGCAGAGAACACCAGCAGCCTTTTTGGAATGTTTCCCTCCAGCCCTACCTGTTTCGACGCCTTTTAAAAACAGAATTAAATGTGTGAGTTGGTGAGAGACAGCGCTGAGAGCATGTGCGAGTTCCCTCGAGTTTGGATTTGTGTTTTCTTGCCGTTTAGATTCGTCCCTTCAGTGTCCCTTTCAGCCCAAGGCTGATGGCCTTACGACCGTGCCCTGTTTTCCACGCCCTTGCTGTCCTGCTCTCTGCGGGCCCCCGGGCTGGGGACCGACGGCGTTCCCGGCACCAGCCATCACCTGGAGACAGCCAGCGCTCACTGGAGCCCGTCCTTCACACCCGATCTAAGCAGCCCCGAGTCCACGGCCCCAAAGCCCTCCTTATCTAATTCCCACACGCCAAGTCTGTGTTGTCCCCACCCGAAATCCACCAGGGGCAGAGGCCGGGGCCCCTGGAGACCACCTGTGCCCCCAGAGGCTGCCAGAACCTCCCAGCCAGCTAGTTCTAAGCCACTTCCCCCGCCCTGCCTTGCCTTTCCTGTAGAAAACAGAAAAAAAAAAACAAAAAAAAAACCCAAAAAACTGTAGCCCAGGCCTTCCCCCAGCTCCTACTCCTGCCTCCTGGCCCAAACCTGGTGCTTCCCTGTGGGGGCCTGTGTGGCATCCCGTGCCCCCTGCTCTGGGGCAATCATAAGAAGTAATGCACCTGCGTCGACCGCGCTGGGCTCTCCTTGTCAGCCGTGCCTCCGTAAATCACATCCCGGGTCAGTTTTAATACAGTGTGTGTGTGCGAGCGCGCCGCTCACCGCTGTGCTTAACACTGGAACGTGGATACTGCCCGAGGCCATCCGCACTCTTCCTCGCTGTACTCTGTCACGGGTGTATAACACCCTCTCCTATGGAGATGCCAGTTTCTCCCTCTCTTGCTGTATTTGCTTTGCTCCTATTTATTTTCAGTTACCGTGAGATGAACATTTTTGCGCATCAATATTTCTCCAGGCTCAGGGTCTTTCCTTAGGTCAGAATATCAGAGACAGGAGCGGGGATCAAAGGGACATCTTCCGGTGGGGCATTCACGTTGACAATGTCCACCAAAGTTGTCGGCATGTTTGCTCAAACGTGGCCGCCGTGAGCATTCTGGGTTGTGTGAGACCCCCCTGGCTCTGTAGGGAAAGCACGGAGTGGTTTGTATTCGGCTCCTGGTAAGGGAGAACGGTCCTCCCTGTGTTTTGTGGTCACGGGGTATTTGCTTCCTTGGGAAACCCCTATTCCTGTTCTTTGCCTGTCTTGCTCATCATGGTCACTGAAACTCTTGTTTTTATGCAGACACTCTTTACATATGAAGGGGATTTTACAACTTGAATTATTGTCTCCATCCTAAAACCTTCCTCTGTTGAAGGCTTAACCTACAGCATTTCAGAAATAGGGTCATCGCAGATGTCATTTGTCACGATGAGGTCATGTTGGAGCAGGGGTCCCTAATGCAATAGGACCGGTGTCCTTATGAAAAGGGGGGCGTTTGGATAGAGACACGCACCCAAGGAGCATGTCGTGCAAAGATGCAGCAGGGCCAAGGAGTGTCAAAGAGGCCAGCGACGCCCAGAAGAGAGCTGGGGGAGACCCTGGGGCCAATTCTCCCTCCCCAGCTCAGAAAGAACCCCCCCAGCGCATCTTGGTTTTCAGACCTCTGGCTTCCAGAACGAAGCCATACATATCTGCTGTTTGTAGGGCTCTGTGTCCCTCATCCCGGCAGCCCCAGTAAAGCCATCCGGCGGGGCCCCCACGTCTGCACGGCCTGCCCGCACACTCTCCAATTTTCCCACACGTAGGAAGAAGACTATCTCCGGTCATCTCTCCCCAGGGGCCCTGAGGAGGTTCTCCCGGGCCGGTCCTGCATGTCTCGGGTCATGGAGGGGCCAAGTGGCCCAGTCGCCCAACATGACGTGACAGCACTGGCCCTCAGTCCCAATCCTTTCTCCTGTGGCCCCCACCATCTGTCACCCAGGTGACCTGCCTTTCCCGGAAAGGAATCTTGGGTAAAAGGTTGCATATGCCCGGTTGTAGGAAAGAGTTGAAGACAGAACTGCTTTTGCCTGCCACGCTGGGCCGACTCCCTGGATAGCGAACAAGGCCCCCAGAACAAGGAGTGGCTGGCTCAGTGCTGGGGGAGACCCGTGAGGGGCAGGGGACGGAGGAAGGCGGGGTGTGGACACAGAGCATTTGGGCCAGCACAGGCTTGGGCAACCTCGGGAAAGCAGAAGGTGCAGGATCAGGGTTAGCCAACAGGGCTGTCTACACTCAGGCCAAGATCAACAGTGTAGCAAGAAGGAGGTGGTTTCCACCCTCTGCGTATCAGCGCCCTCTCCTCCCCTGCCCCTCATTTGTGCCCACCCACGCCATGCTTCCTAGGGGCCAGTGGCGCACACTCCCTTCCCAAGTGCAAGGCTGGGAGAGGGGAGCGAGCCGCCGGCGTCCATCCATGGCCACTAGGAGTGCATCTCCGCTCTGTTCGGGGTGCCCCCCCCATCAGCACTTCCAAACCAATGGCATCTCTGCTCTAATAGCCCAGCAGGGGCACAGGCTCCGTGGCCGTGGTCGTGGTCGTGGCCGTGGCCAAGAGTAGCGCCTGCTGCTGGGAGCGCCTTGCAGCCTTCCCCTCCGCCGAGCCACCTGTTCCTGTCTTCTGCTCCAGCACCCAGGCGGCCAGTACCCGGCTGACATCCCTCTGTTGGAGCAGCTGGACCGGCTGGTTTTCCTGCGGGATCCTTAGCACAGCCCCGATCCCCGGGCAAGCAGGCCGAGCCCAGGCCCGAGCGTGGCCGCCGCCCCTGTTTGCAGACGCTGATGTAAGGCTGTGCACCTGCAGCGGCCCGCCCGGCCTCGCCCTGCAGGCCCGCACGCCCACGGGCACAGGCGCGTTCTCCTTAATGGCCCGCCCCTGGGCTGACCTAAATATCCACGCTTGTCATGAATCACCTTGTCGTGGAGAGGGAGGGACACAATGCTGCCAGAAAAACAGAAGTGCATGCCACCGTCTCTGAACAAAGGGGTGACACGGTACATGTGCCATTTGCTCCCACACCCCCTGTTTGCTCATTAACTCACAGGAAACACGTGCACGACGGCCACACTCCTGGCCCTGCGGGGTTGGGGTGAGGGGCACTTCACGAAGAGTACACCCTGTTTTGCCCAGATATTTAGTTTTTAATTTTTTTTTTTTAAGTAGGCTCCAGGTCCAGCACGGAGCCCTCCACGGGGCTTGAACTCATGGCCCGAGATCAAGAGTTGGACGTTTAACCCACTGAGCCCCCCAGGTGCCCCTTGCCTTTAGAGTTTTAAAGCAGACACTAAGTATGCATAGAAACGTGCTGTTGTTTTGAGGAATGAAACTGGATGTGATCCTGGCACTCGAGGTGGGTGGAGGAGGGCAGGCAGGGCCCGCAGCCTCAGGGCATGCCACGGCTCACAGCAGGCCCCTGTAAACCCAGGGAGCTGGGTCCCAAGCCCCCCGGAGCCCAGGGCCCACAGCCGTGCTGCTCCCAGAGGTGCCAGCGAAGGAGACTCTCGCCACCCTGGAGGCCCCAGGAAGGTCAGCCGGGCACTGGCAAGGGTATCTGTTTATTTGCTGTAATGAACGACTGGGAGTGGCCAAGGGTCGCTGGGAGCAGATGTGCCCATCCCCATCGGTCATCAGCAGGAGATGGCTGAAGGCGGTGGGGGGCATCACGGGAGAGGAAGGGTGGGCTGGCTCCCGTGCCCTGCCGTGGGCTCCCGAGGGAGGTCCCGCCCATGGACTGACCACCGTGCCTTAAAGAAATGGGACTCTATATTTTTTCATTTCAAAAGTATGTGCCTCTTGCCTGGATTATCTACTGGAAGCTGCTTTCAGTGTTTCTTGGCCAAAAGCTATGGCTGGAGCCTTGTTAATGGGCACGAAAGCCACTCCAGAGACCCCTCCCTGTTGGTTCTGACTTGCTTGTTCCCAGCTCGGAGCCCCGTCCAAGCCCCGTGCACCTTGTGGCCAGCATGGTGGCGTGGGGGTCTTGTTCCCAAGCCTCCTTGGTGGGCACAGACAGATCCTACAGCTGACTCTGGGGGTTGGTGGTCCAGACCCCCCAGGCCCACAGCCCCCCAGACCCGGGGCACACGCTTTAGAGGGCCAGTCGGAGCAGGTGGTGGGTGGGGGAGGGGTGGTGGTGACAGTGTCACGTCTAGAAATTAACCAACGGCCCTAGAGCCCAGAGTGTGCCTCTGGCCTCTGGTCAGCAGTGCACGACTCTGGGAGCGAACGTGCCCATCTGCCCTGTAGACGGAGCACACAGACTGCACACCTCGAACACCAAGATTCACCCTCCGGAAGTTTCTTCGGCGGCATGTGTGTCTCCTGGCCCAGATCATAAAGCGGCAGGTGCAGGCCCCTCACAGGAGCTGGAGTCTGTCCCCAAATAAGGAAGTTGCAACACCAGCGAGTCACCACTAAGCACGCAGACAAGTTACTCATTTAAGAAACCACTCACTTGGGGCGCCCGGGTGGCCCCGTCGGTTAAATGTCCAACTTTTGATTTCAGCTCAAGTCGTGATCTCGGGGTTCTGGGACGCAGCCCCACAACAGGCTCCGCACCAGACATGGAGCCTGCTTAGGATTCTCTCTCTCTGATCCCTCTATCCCTCCCCCGGTTCCTTGCGCATGCTCACCTGCTCTCCCTCTTAAAGAAGAGGAAAGAACCCACCTGCAGAGAAGTGAGTGAGGGGGAGGCTGGATGGCAGAGCGGCAGGTGCAGGCCTGTGTCTCCACAAAACCAGCTCTGGGAGGCCCGCTGCACAATCGGGGAGCCGCAGAGTCCCAGAGGACAGCCGTGTGGCAGAGCATAGCCCACATTTGTGCCCACTGCCCCAGCTCCATCCTGGCACACTCCCTCGGCATGCCCCTCCCTCCCACAGCTGTATTCACCACTAGTCACCAGTGCAACCCCCAGCAGCCGCCCCTGCCGCCCCCCAGGGCCTGGAGCTCACGTCCCGCCCCCTGCCCCACAGCTACCCTGCGGGCTCCCGGGCCTTGGCCTCTGGCGCTGGCACCACTGTGTGACCCAGGGGGGCCTCGGGGAGGGAAATGGGCAGGTGGCAGCCAAGGGGACGGAGTCGCAGTCATGCAGGGTGAGTGGGTTCTGCAGACTTCACGCACAGCCATCTGACCGTCGTCCACAACACCGTGTACGGGACATCCTCGAGGAGGGTCCATTTTAAGTGTTTTCACAAAAAAGACGAAAGAGAGAGAGGGAGAGAGAACTTACTGAGCAAATATGTTCCTTAGCTGGACCGCGGTTTCACCCCTGCTGCCTAACGTCTAAACACGTGAGGACGTGAGTCTAAGCATTCGCTTTGGGGAGGGGGTGGTGGGGTGCGCTAGAGTCTGTGCCACGCTCGGGGAAGCAGCAGCGTGGGCTCTCTCTCTCTCACGCGTGGGCACGGCTTCTCCACCCAGGCCTTCCTCCTGCTGGAGCCAGGGCCCACGGGACAAGGGCAGACGCGCCGCCTGCGCCCGGAGGTCCGAGCCGTCTCCTTTCTTGCTCGGCACGGCCACGGAGCGCGGGTAGTTCCCATCCTAGCATGGAGATTTTCTTCTAAAAACAGATGCACCTGTCTTCGTGGCCTCCGGTGGCAAGCGTTCTGCACCCGGCTTCACAGATGGGAGGGCCGTGAGGTCAATCAGACCATTTGTCGCTCCACAGGTTGTTGGCTCGGGGCTGGGAGCCACCGGAGGCCTGCTCCTGTCCGCCCTGGCTGCAGCGCACACGGCCGCAGGTCCCCGGCACGCACGCGGAGCGGCTCCCAGCCGGCCCAGCAAGAGGCCGGCTCAGAGCTGCACACCAGTGCATTTCCGTTCTTGCCATTTGGCATCGCCACGTGCCTCGAGTTCCCGGGAATACGAGATTGTGCCCATCAACCAAATTTAAGTGCAGATTATGTATCTTGTTAGAGGGCCCAGTTATTGGGGAAAATCTTACAAAAGGACAAGTGGGGCATGCCATGGACCGAGACCATTTAGAAATCCTCAGGGGAATGAGTGAGGCCCGTCCCAGGAGGACCACATGCCTGCTTCCAGCTCGCCCTGCCCCCCGGGAGTGCCCACAGCTTATGGCTGTCCTATGTGAGGCTGCTGGGAACACGTAGCACACTGTCCTTCCTGTCTTGAGGAGTAGGACAGTCCGTGGGCCCCATCTCAGGCTGGCCTCCCCGGAAGCAAAACCTGGGGCAGAAGTTGGTGATGATGAGTTATGGGGAGGCTGAGCACAGAACGCTATAGGGTGAATTAGATCCTCCAGATTCATGTGCTGAAGTCCCAAGTCCCAGGACCTCAGGAAGAGACTGTATTTGGAGACAAGGTCTTTAAAGAGATGACTGAGGTAACATAGAAACATTAGGGTGTCCTTATAGGAAGAGATGATGAGGACACCCAGAGAAATGGCCATGTGAGGACATAGCAAGAAGACAGGCATCGGTGAGCCCAGGAGGGAGGGCTTCTCGGAAACCAACCCCCCGTCAGCCCCTTGACCTTGAATTTCAGCCTCTAGATCGTGAGAAAAAGAGGCTCCGTTGTTTAAGCCCCTAGTCTGGGATTCATTACGGTAATCTCAATGACTAATACACATGGGGAAGTGAGAGAGGGAGACGGGATGGGGAGATGCTAGGATGTTGCTGGAGAGGAGATTTAACCTGTTCCATGGGGTTACGGTGTGAGCTGTAGCCCGGGGAGGACCCCTGTCCCATGGGGCTCAGGGTGTGAGCTGTCCCTTGGGAAGGACCCCTGTCCCATGGGGCTCTGGATGTGAGCTGTCCCCCGGGGAGGACCCCTGTCCCATGGGGCTCCAGGTATGAGCTATCCCTTGGGAAGGACCCCTGTCGCTGGGGCTTGGGGTATGAGCTGTCCCCCGGGGAGGACCCCTGTCCCATGGGGCTCCAGGTATGAGCTATCCCTTGGGAAGGACCCCTGTCGCTGGGGCTTGGGGTATGAGCTGTCCCCCGGGGAGGACCCCTGTCCCATGGGGCTCCGGGTGTGAGCTGTCCCCCGGGGAGGACCTCCACAGAGCTGGAGCTGCCCTGAGCCTTTAGCAGCTCACCGCTGGAGTGGGTACTGAGGCCCGGAGAAGGGGGTTGTGTGGGGCACCGAGAGCACCCACAGCCTTACACGGGACGCCCCAGCCGGCATGATCAATCCTGGCTCCTTTGGGAGCTGACGGATCACCCCCTCCGCAGCCCCCCGAGCGGGAAGTATTACCATTTGGATGTCAGCGCACAGAGGCACAGACCCCGGCGAGGGGAAGCAGTGCGCCCCCGGCACAGCCAGACCGCATGGGCAGCTGGGCGGGGCTCTCGCCGCCTCCTTGGCTGTGACAGCGCCTGCCCGGGGCTCCAGGCTCACCCGTCTCTCCCTCCATGTTGTGCTGCCTGGGGAGACTGGCCTGGAGAGGCTCCCCTCAAGGGAGACAGGGAGCAGGAACTGGAAGTGGGGGCAGAGGGCAGCCCCAGGCGGAGATCCGGGGAAGCCGCTCCCGGTACACGGCCCTCGCTGACAGCTGCCCGCACGCCCCGACCTTCCGGTGCCCCCCACAGGGAGTCGCACACCCCCAGAGAGCTCCGCAGGCCCCAGGAGCCACCGACATCGGCCATCAGGATGCCTGCAGACAGGGCAGCCAGTGCGAGGACGGAGACCCCTGCTCGGGTCCCCCTCCGAGCCCCCCCAATGTGGGGGGCGTTATGTAGCACTTTCTATTGCTCTGGGCTCATCTGTAAAATGGGGGCCCACGCAGCCTGTCCCCCAGTTGCTGGGACAATGACATGGGACCTCCACCAGGCTTGGCAGGGAGCCCCTGCAGACTGTCCTTGGTCCCCGTCCTTCCCGGCCAGAGCTCCCGCACTCCGTGGCATTCCCACTCCGCCCCCGACTCCTCAGACCCGACGCTCGCCAGGGCTCCGAGTCCCGGGGTACCGGGCACAGCGGTGACGGCGGTGGTCCCTCGCTGCTGTGCTCCGCCCTGCTCCGACAGGGCGCCTGGTCGGGGGGATCACCACCCTCCCATCTGGCAGAGCTGGGGACAGAACCCCAGATGAGTCAGGGACTCGCCTGGGGTGTCGCAGTCTCTTTCCCCCATTGTGCCCCTCGTGTCCTGCTCCCCATGGTCATAGAACTCACACACGTCTCACTGCGTCCCTCCCCACCCTGGAGGGCAAGATTGAGACCCAGCAAAACCTCAAAGAACCTGTAAAAATACCAGCGAGGTTCATACGGGCGTCCGACACACAGGGCAGGGACACAGAGAGGGAGTGTGACCGCCACCACACGGCTCCTGCCTGCCCCGAGCCCCGCCCCCCGGGCACAGCCCGGCACATGTGAAGGGTAGAGCTTGTCTTCCACGAGCGGCCTCCTGGAACGCTCTCGTGTGCCTAGGGAGACACCCGTGCCACCCGGCGCGCTGTCCGTGCTCGGTGAGTGCCCCAACCGGGTAGGGTGCTCTCGGTCACGTGGTTGGGCGGTGGCCCTGCCGGCGGAGGGTCTGGCGCAGGGGTCCGGCTAGGAGACCAGGCCCGGCCAGAGGGTGGGTTCACGGCAGCCCAGTTTATGAGATCCGGGGGAGGTCCCATGTGCGTTCAGGTGACAATACAGAAATCAATAGTTTTAGCAAGAGTAGGGTGAGGACAGGGAGGGTCAGAAAGGATTGCCCTGCCTGAAGCCAGCGTTGGTCTGTTTGTCCTTGCGTGGAAGGTTCCACCCCGCCTGCCGGATGCTCCCCGGGCTGGGAGAACATTCTAGATGGCCGGACGGAGTGTAGCTCCCCTTTCTGTCCCCCCAAGGGGGCAGAGGAGTCCCTGCTCCTGGCGGGCATGGAGCTCCGGAGTCACTCCCAGACCGTTTCTTGTCTTCCCTGGGGCGGGGGGGAGACCGGCCCTGCCGCGTGGGGCCCAGTGGGTGAGGGACACAGGGGACCCGCGGTGGCGAGCAGATGTCCCCCGCCCCAGTGAGTCTGCGCACTGCTTAATTTAGGCTCCGTGCGGAATTCTGAATCACCACTCAGGCACAGCTCAGAGAGGTCGGCTTGTTTTTCAAGGGAAAAATGTCCTCGGGGACTTCTCTGTGTGTGTGTTTTCTCACGACCCCCTCCTTCCCTCGGTGTCCCTTTTCACGGCGCGTCCCATCTGCCCTCACATGGGGCGTCATCGCCGCCCACTCCCCATCATCCGCTGCTCTGGGAGCCTCTCCCACCGACAAACGTGGCCCGATGCGGCAGCTGCCACCTTCCCTTCCCTCCCACCTGCTGCTTCCTGGTGGCCCCCGCCGTGCCACTCACGGACCCCGCGCGGCCACCTCAGCTCCGCGCTGCCTCTGGGAGCTGCTGGAGCACGAACGCGTCCTTCCTCCGATGCACTGGACACGTTCCTAAAATGCGGTCTCTGAAGTGCACAGTCAATGCACTGGGGGAAGTGGTTGTTGGGACTTCTGGCAAATTAAGGGTGTTCTTGTCTGGAAAAAAGAAAACAAAGGTCCCTTGGAGGGTGAATAAGCTCTTCCTGATTTCCTTGACTTGCAGGGAAGCGCCCCGTTGGGACTGTGCTCACGACAGAGCAGGGCTGGGACGGCCCCGTGGCCTGTCGTCGGGCCGGGCCCCTTGAGGACAGCGGAGGACCTCAGACAGGGTATCCCAGGCAGCAGGTGGCAGCGGGACACGACGTGACTGCCGCCCCCGTGGTCGCCCTGAGCACAAGGCATGGGGCTGCCCTGCCCTGGGGGCCCGTCCTTGCCGCTGTCTCTAGAATCACTTCCTGGGTCACAGGCTCTGGGGCCCCTAGAATCACTTCCTGGGTCACGGGTTCTGGGCCCCCTAGAATCACCTCCGGGGTCACGGGCTCTGGGCCCCCTAGAATCACCTCCAGGGTCACAGGCTCTGGGCCCCCTAGAATCACCTCCGGGGTCACAGGCTCTGAGCCCCCTAGAATCACCTCCAGGGTCACAGGCTCTGGGCCCCCTAGAATCACCTCCGGGGTCACGGGCTCTGGGCCCCGTCCTATTCTCAGGCATGTGGTCTAGGACTGGCCAGGACCTCGTTTCTGATTTAGGAGTCTCCCAGCTCAGTCACGGTGGGGCGCAGGGGTCTCCCTACAGGGTCTCCGTCAGCAGCGCTGCATGATCAGGAATGAGCAGGGCCTTGACACGGCTGACCCAGCCCACCTCCCTGCCCTCTCACACCCCTGCCCTGCTCTGATTGAACATTTCCGTCCCATAGCAAGCAAGCAGAAGGGGTGTCCCCAGCAGCGGGCCTGGACAGCGGCGGGGCGGGGGTGCTCGGGGGCTCCCCCTGCCACATCAGGCCGGGGGCCACAGAGAGAGCCCCCCAAGGCTGCTGGCCTGTGCTGGGTCCCCTGCCACGGCAGGACTGGGGGTGGGGGGCTGGTTCCGATGGAGCCCGCCAAGGCAGGGCCCCTCCCCCCTTCCCACGTCTGGATGAGAAGGCAAACAGGTCAGCCTCCTGCAGCCTGATGGGCCCCTTCCCCGCGACCTACTGGAAGGAGGAAGCTGGAAAGCGAGCAGGTGACGGAGAGACTCAGGATGCTCAAAACACTTGATCTGTTTGGGTCAAGGACAAGCCCCCCTGCTTCCCGAGGGTTGTGGACAGTCCTGGGGGGACGGCTGGGAGATCACTGGGCTTTGTCCTCAGCTTGACCGCTGGTCCCAGGGAGGGCCAGTGCGTCCGGCAGGGAGTCCCACACCGAGAGAGGACACCCCCCCTGAGAACGTGCCCCTTGGCGGGGTGGAGGGGGTGCTCTCTCCCCCCAGGCTGTTTGCGTCCCCTCACCTCTATTCTCAGAAAGGCTGGTTGTCAGGGATTGGGGCCCCCACAGCAGGTGGGTGGGCTGGGGCTCCTGCTCCTAGCCTGGGGGGGACTGGGCTCGCGGGCTGTGGGCAGTAGGCATGGCCACCCGTGGCTTGGCTGGTGGAGTGGACACGGTGAGAGGCCATTGCCAGCTCCGGGGGGCTCTGTTCCCTTGGCCATAACCATAAGGAAGCGGCCTGGCATGGGAGCTCTGCCCTTCTCCGGGGTCTTGGAGCCGACCCCCTGGACAGGCATGTCGGCAGGAAGTGGAGCTCCTGCCCGATGGCCCTGTGCGCCTCTATTCCTCTGGAGTGATCCGGAAGGCGGTTTCCCCTGGGAGCCCCCCATCTCCCCATCAGTGGGGGCCGGGAGGCGTCCATCCTGCTGCTGGGCTCCGGGCTGGGAGCCCTGGGCCGGCCGCCCCGGGAGGAAGGAGCAGTGCCATCTGCGCTTCTGCTGCCTCGGAGCACGAAGGTCCTCGGAGCACAGAGCCGGCGTGTGGCCAGGGTCACTGCCTCCTGGGTCTTACAATCTTGGGGAGCTGTCAAGCCCCGCAGCTCGGGGCCGCTCTCCGACATGGGGCCCCATCTCCGTGGACCGGGAAGGCCCCCTGGCTGGGTCAGGAAGGCAGGGCTGTTGGCGACACACGAGGACGGTGGTGTGGACGGCCCTCCTGGCAGCGGGACACCCCTCAGCCCTGCCTCCCGAGGCCCCACCAGTGGCCGAGGCTCTGCGCCCAGAGGCGGCCGCGAGAAGCAGCCGAGACAAGCACGGTCCGGGTCCGGCGTCCCCTCACCCCCGGGCACAAGCGGAGAGCCGCTCAAAGGCAGCGGGCACAGAGCCAGGCCAGCCGCGCCAACCCCCTGAAAAGTCACCCGGGGGCTGCAGAGAAACTGGCAGCGTGCTCTCTGTCCGTGAATGATTCATGAGGACGGAGGACTTCCCAGGCCTGCTGCCAGCTCCCCCGCCAGCCTGGCCGCCACTGAGGGCCAAGTAACAGCCCAGGTGGGGGGGGGACCGGGAGGGGGCGCGTGTCTGCCGCAGGACCACAAGGGTCGCCGTGACCCCTGTCTGACCGGTCTGGGGGCGGCTGCACCCCCATAGATGTCACGGCCACTGGCCAAGACTCAACTGATGCGAGCAACCCAGGCTGTTCCGGCCCCGGGGGAGGAGGGCCTTCTGCTCCTGGCTGGCGGGGCCGGGATCCGGCCGAGACTCGCGCCTATTTAGGGAAGTCTGGGCTGGGAAACGCTGCCCTGGGGGCTATGGGGGCTATGACAGGGCCCAGACCTCTGTCCTCTGTCCTGGGGTCTCTGGATCCGGCAGGGCTGGCCCAGGGCTGCAGGGCACCGCACAGACCCCACCCCCATCCCTGTGCATGCCACAGACTGCCGGGTTTTGTTTTCCCTGTGCTTGTGTTCTTTCATTACTTTCCAATCAAAAGCCTCATTTAAAAGCACACTCTGAACTCAGTGGGGAGCCAGGAGGCCAGCAGCAGGGCCGGGCGGTGGGGGGCAGGCGGGCGGGCGGAGGGCAGAGGATCTGGGGGGCAGGGAGGCTGTTCCGCTGGGCACTACGAGCTGGACACAGGTCACCTGACTTTCGCCCAGACCCACAGAACTCACACCTCCAGGAGTGGTGGTGACGTCAGCCATGGCCTCGGCGGGCGATGACGTCAGCTGGCCCGTCCGTCTCCATGATCTCCTTGTGGCAAGTGTGTTGCTCTGTGGGGGCGGGGGAGGCCGCGGTGCAGTGCAGGGGGCCACGGGAAACCTCTGTACCGGGCTCAGTCCTGCTGGGAACCTAAAACTGCTCACAAGAATAAGGTCTTTTTTTTTTTTTTTTAAAGCATTTATCTGCAATCCTTCAAAATGCACCTTTCCCTAAAAATGCAAATGTATTTCGTTATTAAAATACCAGGCATTTATTTTAATGTTTAAATCTTTGCCACACCCCTTGTGACAGCAAGATTTGTTCTCGTTCTGTTTGAGAAGAAATAAGCCCAGAGAGCACTGACAGGGGCCCTCGTGTCCTTGGGGAGCAGCCCCGTGAGGGGCTGCAGACTTCCTGACACCCTCTCGTCTCATTCTCATTTCCACCCTTCCAGAAGCTTCCTCGACTCTGCTGTCTCACTTAGGGCCTGCACAGCTGTAGATCCAGGTTTCGTGGGCCTGAAGCTTTCACAATTTGGGGCCCCATTCCAAGAAAAAGAATACAAAATTATAACCACAAAATGTAGGTGCGAACGTGCCTCTTTGGAATGAGAAAAGAAATCAGCAAAGGATCATGTTTTAAATTCCATATACATGACACAAGCAAGAAAAATCAGTGAACATTTGACAAAGCTGTGTCATTCCTGTTCTTTCTCTTTTTTAACTGGAGACTGAGGTTGTCCCTCCATGGGGCAATGATGTCACAATGTTGTAGGCATTCCCTATTAAAAAAATCCCCTATAAAAAGAATAAATATGTAGTTCAGGCTCTCCTATTGCATGTCTGATCAAAATTTGTTTCTTATTATTTATACAAAAGCTTCTTTCCTGATGACGTTGAGCCCATTTCCAGGGAATCAAATATAGGAAACAGTCTGCCGAGGTGCTCTTTGCTTTCGTACGGAGCTGTCAGGTTGGAGAATCTTTTGCAGGCGAGCTCTGGGCGCATTCCCAAGCTCACACATTTCCAGAACCAGGAGCTGCCGGACTCACTGGCATCCAGACTCGACCTCTCACCCTGTGGTCCATGTGGCGTGGCCACTGAGGCCAGGGCGGCAGAGGGGGGCGTTCCCAGATGGCCACGACCTAGGTATACCGCCCAGACGTGGGCGTGAACTGCCGGTGTAGACGTCCACTCTACCCCAGCGCTATGCCCCCCCAGATGCCTGTGGCTCCCACAAGGCCCCAGTGGGCCCAAGCCTGGGGCGGGGAGGGAGGGGTCCAGAGTGGAGAGAACAATGTCATAACTGGTCATGACTGGAATGTTTCATTTTTGCAAAGTTGGTTCCAGCTCGGAGGGGCCAGAGCCCATGGCCCCCGTGTTGGAGGCCCCGCTCTCTGGGCGGGTCTGAGCCCATAAGCCAGACCAGGGGATCACCCAGAAACACGCAGCTAAGGGAGCGTTCCCAGGGTGTGGGGGCAGGCCAGTCGGAAACGGCCGGCCAAGGATGGAGCCTCAGGCCTCTCTGGGCTCTGGAGGATTTTGCTCCTGGCTCTTTGAGGAAACCAAGGCCTGGGTCGTGGGCGATGCGCCGTGGGTATGTCTGGACCCAAGCCCACACACCGATCTGCTGACGACGGGGTGAGAATGGCCATGACAAGCCTGGTCAGTCCAGGACTCTCTCAGGAAGTGCCACTCTCGTCGCCCTTCTGGCATCCCTTGAACGACGGCGACAGCCACCCACACAGAGTGAGAACCTGCTCCCCACCACCGAGGGCAGTGTCCCCCACCACCCCCAGCAGCCAATCAGTACTAATTCCTGTGGGAGATGGGGAAAGACACGAGCAGCCACGGAATAGAGGGGAAACTCGAGAAAGAGGTGGGGGGCCTCCGCAGGCCCGTCACGCCGGGCTCGGGCACAGCATCTGAGCTGGGAAGGGAGGGGCCCAGGTGGGCTCCCTGCAGTATGTAGGACACGATCCCTGGCCCAGGGGCCCTGCACTCTTGAGATGCCGTGAGGCCGGTCACCGAAGTGACGGTTTCCTCTCCTCCTGCCCCAGGTGTGTAGGTTCTGCTCCAGCGTTCAGGATGCTCGCGGAGCTGTTCAGAGTCAGGGAGCTCCATCCTGCCTGCCCCAGCTGAGGGAGCACCAGCACGCTGGGGAGCACGGTGAAGGTCTGGCCCGGGGTCCGTGGCACAAGAGGAGAGCACACGGCCTTCCATCCGTGTGAGCGAGTCTGTCCGAGGGCATGACGTGAGGAAGAGGAAGGGCCAGGAGGTGCTGCTGCCTCTAGAACAAGAGGCTGGGGAGTGGGCCTCGGGGCCCCCATCAGACCTAACAGGTCAAGTCATGCTAAGGTAACCAATAGTCCCAAGCCCTCTGAGGCTTAGGGCCCCATCTTTTTTGTTCTAAAGATTTTATTTATTTATTTGACAGAGAGAAACACAGCGAGAGAGGGAACGCAAGCAGGGGGAGTGAGAGAGGGAGAAGCAGGCTTCCCGCCGAGCAGGGAGCCTGATGTGGGACTCGATCCCGGGTCTCCAGGATCATGACCTAAGCCGAAGGCCGTCGCTTAACCAACTGAGCCCCCCAGGCGCCCTGCTCCGGTCCCATCTTTATCTCACTCAGAGACCCTCCCAAAACATGCAGTCGCCATGGCTGGGAGGCGGGGGGAGACTCGGGAGTGGTGCCAGCTTCTACAGGCTGCCCCTGGAAGGTGTGTGTCACTCACTTGCTCCCGTTGGCCACATGAGTCACACACTGTGACGGAAGTCAGACAGAGAGTGGAGTGTTTGGATGGGCCACCCCTGGGGCTGGTGGGGGTGGAGGGAGATGACCTCAACCCATTTGGGACACTGGGGGGAGGGGTTCTGAGTGGACTGACCCCAAGGAGGCCGCTCAGAACTGGGAAACCCCAGGCCCCAAGAACCACAGCCAAGGCCGCAGAGGGAGACCCCAGGTTTAGGAGCGGACAGGGATCTGAGTCGGTAGAGGCCTCACAGGAAGTAGGAGCCAAGGAGCAAAAGGAAAGTGCAATGAGGAGATCTAGGATTTTGTTCTTTTGTTGTCAATGTGGTGTTGTTGTTTTTAGGATAAAGAAGGCCTCTACCTCCTGGGTGAACCGGAGGGGTCAGCCCCTCGTTCAGTTCAACCCCTCAACAAGAAAGAGAGCATGCCTCTGGGAGAAAGCAATACTTACCCCACTGTCTGCAGTTCTTTTAACCATAATGCCCCGAAGACAATAACAGATTTTGAGACATGAGAAATAGGAAAATGTGACCCTTAATCAAGAGGAAAAATTCGACATGAGAAGCAGGCTCACACATGACCCAGATGTTAAAGTTATTGAACAAGGACTTTAGAATAATCCTTACAAATATGTTAAAGAATTTGGAGAAACATATAAAATGAATTAAAGGATGGAGAATTTCAATAGAGAGATGGAACCTCTTAAAGAGAACCAAAGGTACACTACACCTGAAAGCTCGGGGTCCAAACTCAGGGATTTGTTGTGTGGTTGTGAGAGAGTGTGGCCAGAAGAAAGAGGAACACACAACACGGCATTCTGGATGCGGGCCTGAGTGACCGAGACTAACTATGAACATAGGGCATCACATCATGTATGCGTTACATTTAGGCACGTTCAATAACACAGTTTGGGCAAACACAGGTCAATAGAAATTATCCAAAGCAAGGCATAGACAGAGAAGAAATAGGGACAAGAGGGACAGAATTTAGGGACATGTGGGAAAATCGCAAATAATCTATCATCCAAGCTTCCATGTAATTGGCATCCCAGAAGGAGAAGAGATCGAGAATGGAACAGAATAAATATTTGAAGAGATGATATCTGAGGATCTCTCCAAAGCAGAAAGAAGAAATCACCCCATAGATTTAAGAAACAGTGCTAATTCCAAAGAAGATAAAGGCAAAGAACACCACGCCCAGGTACATTATAGTGAACCTGCTAAGAACTAAAAATCCAGAGAAAGCCTTAGAAGCTTCCAGAGAAAATGACACATTACTTCCTGGGGAAGAGTAGTAAGAATGACAAGTGCCTCTCCAGTTAAGAACAACAGAAGCCAGAAACAATTGAATACATCTTCAGAGTGCTGACGGAAAGATCTTTCAGCCTAGAATTCCATACCCAGTGAAAACATCCTTCTAAACTGAATATGAAAATGAAGGTATTTTCAGACAAACAAAAGCTGAGGGAATTGATCACCAGTAGACAGACCTACACAACAAAACACCAGAGGAAGCGCTTCAGGTTGAAGGAAAACGATCCCAGCTGTGAGCATTGATCTGTAGAGAGGCAGAGACAGAGAGCACAAGAGAAGTCTGGAAAGTCACGACAAAGGATGAAAGAGAAGGTGGGACAGCTGAAGAAGCAGATAGCAAGGCGGAAGTTCCAAGGCCAACCATATCGCTAATTGCATTAAATGTAAATGGACTAGACGTTTGAGTAGAAGGACGGAGATCGTTTACATTTAGTGTAATTAGTGATATGGTAGCAGAAATCAGGACCCAACTGTATGTTCTCGCCAAGAGACACAGGTTAAATACTCGAGCACAAAGAGGTTGAAAGTAACAGATAGGGGAAAAGACAGCATCCAGCCCTAACCATGAGAAGCGGGCGAGGCTATGTTAACACCGGACAAGGCCACTTCAAGACAAGAGCATCCCCCGAGCTACAGAGGGACGTTTCCGCCCAAGCGAAGTGTTTACTCATCAGGAAGTTGAGGAAGAAGTGCTCAGGATGTTTGTGGACGTAGGCAAAGGGGCCTGAGGGCAGAACGAATGAGTGACGTGGGCCAGAGTCCTAGGGAAGAGGGAGGCTTCCAGACAGGAACGAGGAAAAGACCCAGAATGACGAGCGGTGAGGATGCGTGTCTGGAGGCGGAGAGGGCTCAGGTGGGGGCCTGAGCAGTAATTGTGGTCTGGTTACATCAGTGCCAAGGCCGTTTTCCAGGAGCGTGAGGGAGGGAGTCCATGGCCTTCTTGGGTGATCATACATGGAAAGAGGAGAGAGGGTGCCAGAACCCCTTCCAATAGCCCCTCTGCAAATACTTACTGGTACCCACTGTCTCTCCAGTAGAGGGCTGGGGGCCAGGACCCAGGGCAAAAAGCTGGATGTGGTCACCACACTGATTCTGATTGCTGAGCTAAGTCCCTCCACCCCCAAGCCATATGCAGGAAGGAGCCTACGTGCTGGGTGACTCTGGGTGAGCCCTGGCCTCCCTGGCCTTTGGTTCTCTCCACTGGGTACAGGGTACTCCCCTGGCTGGAACGGAGCCCAGGTAATCTGACCTGCCCAACCTTTGATTCCATCAGGAAAGTCTGAGTGTGCCCCTCAAAGGGCCCACCCAGGAAGCAGGTCTGGTCGCTGGCCTTACATCTCTCGGGATGGCCGTGGCCAGGTGGCGAGGCAGCTTGGGCTCACCTGGGTCCAGGGCAGGCCTTGCAGAAGCCGGACTGGTAGTTCAGATGGGGCAGAGGGCAAGTAGAAACCCAGCAGCTGTGTGCACAAGTAAGCAGAAAGCATAATTGTGTGTGTGTGTGTGTGTGTGTGTGTGTGTGTCACATGCATGCAGGGACTGCCCGCACACAGCCCTCTTGGTCCGATGCCCTTCCTTCTCTCAGCCCTGCCAGCAGATTTCTGGGCTTCCAGCTCCTGACAGGGCGGCACACTGCCTGCCCAAACCGAGCCAGCAGGAGCCCTGTCCTCAGGACGGGGCTCATCGGGCACCCCCAGCACTGGCACTCTGGCCCCTGTGGGCTGCCTGCTGCCTCCTTCCTTGAGGAGGAAGGAGGGCCTTGGAAGCAGCCAACCCCAGTTGGTGGGGTGCGGGGTGAGGGCTGCCCAGGAAACACACTTCTCATTGCTCATCAGAACCAAATCCATTTGAACTCCTTCCCTACCCTTGATGGCGGGATGGTCCTGTCAACAATGGTGCTGGCAGGAAAATCACTTTCATGCACATTCTCACAAAGACCAACCACCTTCTTCCAGAGCCTGGGACATGGTAATCTGGGTTACCCATTTGGATGAACTCAAGAGGAAAATGTGTTGGCTTCCATAGGGCATCACCCAGAGCACCTTCAGGAATGGCTAGGTCCAGGACCCCAAATAAGGACCTCAAGCTTCGGACTGCCAAGGCTGTCCCTGGGCATCGTGCCAGGCCTACTTCTATTTAATCCTTCGTCTTGAGGCCACCAGAGAAGGAAGAGTCTGACCTGGGCAGCTGAGAGGGTTCACAAAGAAGACTTTTGTCACTTTGTAGCTTCCCCAGAGTGCATGTGCTCCACTCTCTAAGGCCAAGAAGCCCCTCAGGGGGTGAGGGGGGTTGTCAGTGAAGAAAGGTTGTACCTATCTTTGTACCAGTCATGGTGCAAGGGGCTGTGGGTACAGAGACACTTAAAATGCACAGCGTTCCTGCAAGGAACTCATCCAACCTGCTGACGATACTGGCCAGCCTCTCTCCCATCCACCAAGAAGCAAACCTCTCTGCTTCCTACAGGGCTGACCTGTCTGTCCAGTATAAGGACAGACATCCACTAGCTACAGTGGTTGGCTCTGGGGTGTACACCTCACCAGAGTCATACCATGAGAACCCCCTCTGGGACTTGTTTACATAGTGACCAGAAAATAGCCACCTTCCTACTCAGGGCTGCTAACTTGGTAGGAGGCAAATGTGGGATTGTCAAAGGCCATGTCTGCCCTGTGGGGACAGAGTTGACACCCAGAGTGAAGTCAATAAAAGACAAGCAGAACCAAGACATGGAGAGATTGGCAGAGCCTTGAGACCATGATTTGGGCTCCTGGATCCAGCCAAGCCTGAAGCTGCTCTTGGGAGATGTAGTTAACGTAAACTAATGAATTCCTTTTTTATGTTCATTTGAATAGAGATTCTGACCAAGAGAGTTCCTTTTTTTTTTTTTCCTTAACATATAATGTACTATTAGCTTCAGGGGTACAGATCTGTGATTCATCAGTCTTACATAATTCACAGCACTCACCATAGCACATACCCTCCCCAATGTCCATCCCCCAGCCACCTTGACCCTCCCCCACCCCATCCCCCAGCAACCCTCATTTTGTTTCTGACATTAAGAGTATCTTATGGTTTGTCTCCCTCTCTCGTTTCATCTTGTTTTATTTTTCCCTCCATTCCCCTATGATCCTTGTCTTGTTTCCCAAATTCCTCATTTCAGAGATCATATGATAATAGTCTTTCTCTGACTGACTTATTTCTCTTAGCATAGTACTCTCCAGTTCCATCCACGTCGTTGCAAATGGCAAGATTTCTTTTTTGATGGCTGCATAGTATTCCATTGTGTATATGAACCACATCTTCTTTCTCCATTCATCTGTCAATGGACCCCTGGGCTCTTCCCACAGTCTGGCTATTTGGGCAGTGCTGCTATGAACACGGGGTGCAGGGACCACTTCAGATCACCACATTTGCATGTAGTGTAGGGTAAATACCTAGCAGTGCAATCACTGGGTTGTAGGGTAGCTCTGTTTTCGACTTTTTGAGGACCCGCCATAGAGCCAAGAGAGCTCTAACATAGAGAGACCAACACTTGTGCGGGAACACCAGCTTAATGTCAAGGTGTTCAGGAAGGAGGGCATCAGGCAGGGGGGTGCAGAGACAGCACGGAAACAAGGGGAAGGGCATGGCCGGGTCTTGGAGGGTGTGTGCACGTACCCAGGCAGGGTTCTTAGCCGCCCTGGCAGGAGCGTGCACAAGCATCACCGAGGCTGAGGGCAGGCAAGAGCAGGAAGGACAGAGGATGGGTGGGGAGTGGCGGGGTGAAGGTCAGATGCTGCAAAGCCAGGAGGTGGGCCCCCATGCTCACGGCTGCCTCCCTCCATCCCGGAGCCTCACGGGATTAACCCCACACGGAGGCAAGCTCATGGCGACCAAGCAGGATTTGCAGGCCAATCCCTCCGGCAGCGTGATGGGATGCTTGGACCACAGCATCCGTCCTGGAGTCCCTGCACCCTGCCCACTTGTTGACCCGGCCATGCCTTCTTGTCCCCGACTCCCCCTTCAGCCACAAGGTCCATCTCTCCCTGTCCTTCCATCTCTCTGTCTCTCACCTCCATCTGTCCAATTCACAGGACCCATCAAAATGCTTCGGGCAGCACCCCCAGCCTCCAGCCTGGAACCCCCCAGGCTCTGCCTGTTTGCACCCAAGGGCGGGGGAGGGCCCCCAAGCCCCAAAGAGGCCGCAGAGGGCTCCTGGCAACCCAGAGCCAGCAGGGAGCCGGTCGGGACTCCTGAAAGTCACTGTGGCCATAGGGGGTGGATTCGACGTCCAGCCGGGGCCTCGCCTGGGCAGGCTACCTGGGTGCCCCCACCCCAGCTCACGACGATAGGGCGCTGGGCCCCGAGGCTCTGTGAGCCCAGTGCAGCTAAGGTGAGCAGGTAAGCTCGTCCCGGCTCCACGCCTGGGTGAGTCACCCTACGCGCATCTGCCCGGGAGAAGGGGCCTCCCTCCCGCTCTCAGTGCGTCCCCACCTGGGTCAGGCTCGGCAAGTGAGCCCTAGTCGTGGCCTGAGTTAGACTCCAGCGTCGAGTCCCAGCAGGGCTGCACTTGGATGGGCTGAGAGGCTAGAACATAGGAGAGAGCACAGTAGACTCCTCAAATGCCCTCCAGCAGGGGGTATAATATAATTCCGGCAGAATACACCTGCACTCGTGGGGAGGGGGCCTCCTGGCAGGCAGAGCCTCCCAGGGCCGCAGTGCCCAGAAGGATCCTGAGGAGTTAGGGTTAGGGTTAGGGTTAGGGTTAGGGTTAGGGTTAGGGTTAGGGTTAGTCAAGCCTGTGGGTCTCCTTACCTTTGGCTCTGGGTCTGTCTCCCAAGATAAGCAAGACTAAGAAAGTTACCTAGGGCTCAGCAGCAAGGATGAAAGGCCCCTTGAAGAGGTCTCGTGTTTACGCAAAAACTTAGAATAATGTCTGTGCAGCGAATCAGCCGAGGTCAGGCCCAGCGAGTCTATGTCTCAGCCCTGGGCTCCGAGGCCACCAAAGGGCTGTCCCACGGGCCCGGGGTTGCATTAAGTGAGCTGTGCAGCCAGCCCCAAGGCCGAGGGGAAGGTGGGCTTCATAGGCGCCCGAGCTGGGGCAGAGTGGCCCCTCCCCGTCCCTGGGGCTCTGCTCACCGGCTGGCTGGGCCCTCCCTGCAGCAGGGGCCTGTTTACAGTCAACTTTCATTTCCTCTGCCTGGGTGCACGGGATTCCACTGGGCCCGGAAAGATCTGCCTGGGTCCGGTTTCTGGAGCAGAGAGGACTTCAGGCCTCCCTTTGCCCTGGCCTCCTCGATCTCGCCAGTCAGACCCTCGGTCCCTGGACGGCGGGGGTCTCGCACTCAGGACCGTGTACGCATGCAAACACAGATGCACACAGTCGTCTCCCTCGTGGGGGACCTGACTCGACTCTGTCTCAGGCGTCTCCAGGACCCTGGAACATGGGGGCCCGATGGGCAGGCCGAAGCAGGCGTGAGGAGACAGACACCCCCCTCGGAGTGTGAGGTCTGGCCTAGCGGCAGAGCGCCCTGGGCTCGGGGAACGGGGTGCCGTGAGAGGGGTCAGCCCAGGCCAGCCCGCAGGCCCAGAGGGGACAGATGAAGGCCTGCTCCTTCTTCCAGCCCTGTAAGGGCGAGGTCACCTCCCTGTGGTCACCCCGTCCCTGAGGTCCTACCGACCCACACGAGTCCCCTTGGCAATGCCGACCAGCGGCGCTGTCCCCGGGCTCTCAGGAACCTGGCCTGGAGTCGCACAGGCCAACCCAGTAGATGAGCTGGGCTCGTCTGAGTCACCAGATCCCTCAAGCTTCCGCCTCTGCAGCTGGGGGACAAAACATCTGCGTTTGAAGCCTGTGCGGGTGACCAAGTCAGAGCAAGTAGGAACGCGGGTCTGGGCCTGCCCGTACCCAGGTGTGCACACCCGTGTCTGAAAGCCGGCTGGGGAATGCACGTCCCCCTCGGGGTGAGTGGAGGGCTGGGGGTGCCAGGGCCCGTGGCAGGACTTGGAGACACGGGCACAGCGCCAACACCCTCTCCTTCCTGCAGGCTGAGCCTCGGGGTTCAGCTTCCTCATCTGGGCACTGGAGGCACCGAGCCTGCCCCACCGAGTGGGCGAGAGGGTGAGTCACCGCGTGTGACAGCCGCACCTCACCAGAGGGCGTCCTGGGGGGCAGAGATGAGCACGGGGTCCCGCGCCCTGCTAGCCGCCAGTGGTCCCAGCGGGTGGCAGCCCCCAGCCGCTCCCCCCCGCTCCGGCCTCAGTTTCCCTGCAGCTCCCCAGGCCTTTCCTGGGGCGTCCCCTGCTGTCCTGACCCCTGCCACCTCCTAAGAGCAGTCTCTCCAGCTGCCCCGAGCTCAAGGAAGTTGTGCAAGGAGGCTTTCCTCTTAGAGGGACAATAATGCGTGTGTTTTCAGGTCTGCCCCCAGAAACAGAAGGGCCCCCTCACTACATCCCCTCTCTCCGCCATCGTCCTCTCTGCCCAACAGGGGAGCAGCCTTCATGGGGCCAGCGGTGGGAGCCCCAGCCTGACCACGGGCAGCATCACCACTTCTCAGCCCTGCGTGGGAACCCCGCCGCGGGAGACCCACCGCACAGGGGCGCCTCGAAGCCCAGGGGCGATGTGATTAGGGGGGATTGCCCCGAGATGCCCTGCCGGCTCTCCTCAGCAGCCCAGTGAACATTCTCCATGTTTGTCAGCGTATCTGCCTGAGAGAGAGAGAGAGAGAGAGAGAGAGAGAGAGAGAGAGAGAGGGCAAGGGGCCCGAGGGAAGAGCAGCCCGGCCCGCTGCCCCCACCACCTCCCTCCGTGCCCCAGGCACTTGTGACTCTGCCGCAGGGAAGCCACTTCCTTCTTGCGTTTTCACTTCCCTTTTTCCCAAGGAAGGGCAGACCACCTGCCCTTGACCCAGCACAGGCCCTCACCAGGGACAGCCGAGTTCCCAGGCCTGGCTTGGAGGGGCTGGTGCCCAGGGGCAGCGGGGAGTCTGGGACTCAGTGTCCTTCTTGCATACAAGTCAAGAGACATGTGACCAGCCTCCACAGGGGAAGGGACTGAGGGTCAGTGAGTCTGGCTGTGGGCTCCCAGAGCTGCGGAGCAGCCTCCCCTCTCCGTGGCCTCCCACAGCCTCTGCACCAGGAGGCCACCCTCCCCTCACCTTCCCCGAGTCACCCCAGCACAGCCGACGCCCCTCTGCCCCCAGCCAGACCCTGCATCTGAGCAGCCCACGCCAGCACCCTCCCCTGAGCCTGCTCGCTGATGGCTCCCTCAGCCCCAGGCCCTGCCAGCAAGGCTGCCCCTTTCTGGGTGGGCCGGGTGGAGGCAGTGAGCGGTCCCGTGTCAGGCTCCAGGGGGCTTTGTCTAGATGGGGGCTGGGCTGTGTTGGGAGCAGCCCGCCCCACCGCAGGGCCTGGCTTTGCACTCGGTTCGAGGCAGCCACAGCCCCGTCCACGCGCTCCTCACCCCCAGCCCGCGCCAGCTGCCACGCGCCAGCGACCCTATGGGACTCCTAACCCCATGGCTTTCGGGCGGGGTGGCTGTGGCGGTGGCACCTCCCCGACCTCGGGGTGCCCCCGCCCACCGCGTACCACGGGGCAGGTACGGGGAGCTGTGGGTGCTTGGGATTCCCGGGGCCAACGCCGAGCCACCCCCACGAGAGGCGATGGTCACCACCGAGCTGAGACAGGCAACGACTATGGGACCGTCATGCCTATGTCAGGAGAATTAATTACACTCCCATGCAGAGGGAACTTGGCCATTCTGTGTCTTAAGCGTTGGGTCCAGGATGCTGTGGGAGAAGCTGCCTGCGTCTCTGGGCCCCAGAGAGGCTGGGCAGCGTCCCTAGGGGCTGTAGGTGTTGACAAGTCTGCTGGGTGGTGGCCAGTAGGGCTCCAGCCCTTCCAGCGGGGTTCCTATCTCCTCCATCCATCATCCGCCACCCAGGGAGTCCCTCTCTAAAGCCAAGACTCTGAGCCAGCTCACTGCGTGGAGGGCCGCTGGCCAGGGCTGGTGGGACAAACTGGCCGGTGCTGGGGTCCCTTTCGGTGGCACCTGAGGCCAGCGACGGCCCAGCCCCGATGCCCATTTGGCTGGTTGGACCCAGCCCAGAACCCCTTTCTTTCCCGCACCAGCTCTGTGGGGTCTTCTGATCGCCCAGTGGGAGGAGACAGACATCGGGCCATCAGGGGAGCAGGACTGAAGGCGAGGGTCAGCTGACCAGGGCCTGAACACCAGCCCCAAGCCTCTGGGCCCTGGCCCTGCCCTCTGTGCCAGGTTGGGGGGGGGGCGATGTCTCGGCAGCTAGGCTGCAAACTGTCAGGGAGAAGCTTCCGAGGGGTGAACAGCCGCGCCTCACCATGGCCGTGTCCTCGGTCACGCCCTGCCCGTGTCTGCCCGGACGTCCCCCCGGCCCCCCGTGGCAGGTGGAAGATGGGGCTGGAGGCTGCGGCCTCGCGGGGCCACGGAGCGTGGGGCTTGCCGTCTCCACGGCCGAGGCTCCCGGTCCCGTCTGAACAAGCAAAGCCCGCAGACGGACACGGCCCGACCTGTCCTCCCTCACTCAGACTTCGTGTCCGCAGCTGTCGGGAGCCGTGTGCCAGCCCAACGTCTGTCGTTGTTATTATCGGAGAAATAAGTCTCATGCAAACATCGCTCTGTGAAACACGATGAAAGTGGGCGGCTTTGTTGAAGCCCACGGCCTTCCCATGTGACCTGGGGTCCTGTGTCCGAGGTGGCCCGCGGGAGGTGGGCAGGCGGAGGGGTGCCACAGCCCCTCTCCCTGGGGAAATGGAGACACAGCCCCGCAGAAGACAAAGAGGACAGGACGAGGAGCGAAGCAGAGAGAGCCCCGGAGCAAGGAGCAAGACCGGGACCCCACATTCTGGCTACGGCCGCGGTGAAGAGGCAAGCAGCCCACATACAGAGCAGAGACGGCCAGCTGCGCTGAGCTCCACGACCCGCTAAGGGCCGGGTACAAGAAATAGAGAGACAGGCAGTAAAGCTTCCGCCACACGACGCTGACCCCGCGGGAGCTGAACGGGCTGTGTTAGCATCGGCGCAGACTCCGGAACAAGGAGGATCCACGAGGAGAAAGAGGGACAGTAGGAACGGTCCTAAAAAGCACGTGGCTGATACGGGAGAGCCCCCGGGTACGGGCCGCGGAGACGGACAGAGCTGGAGAAAAAAAGCCAGGAGCCCAGTGGTGCTCTGCACACTCATGTCTTAAAAACCAATAAAAAGGGAAGACAGAAAACCAGGAGAAAGTTGAGGACGCGGCGGCCGCGTCACCCACCACGCAGTCTGTGTCTACAGAGCGGGTCACCCGACCCCCGGGGACACGTGCGCCCCCACCTCCGCCCCGATGAGCCGCGCCCAGGAGACCGGGCTCCGGAGCTCGTCCAAAACTGGAATAGGGGCTCCGCTCGGCTCTCGGTGCAGTCACGAGATGGCGTGATGTGGGGCCTCCCCGCGAGCCAGCGCTGCGCCACGTGCTCTCACTACTCTGTCAACCCTTCAGGAAAGAAAGAACAGCGATCCCACGCAAACAGAGACTCGGTACAGACAGTACAGAAAGACAAGCTGATCTGAAACGGATATGGAAGGGGTGCCTGGGGGGCTCCGTTGGAGAAGCGTCTGCCTTCAGCTCAGGTTGTGATCCTGGGGTCCTGGGACCCAGCCCCGCATCGGGCTCCCTGCTCAGCGGGAAGCCTGCTTCTCCCTCTGCCTCTACCTGCCGCTCCGCCTACTTACACTTTCTCTGTCAAATAAATAAATAAAAATCATAAGAAAAATAAAAAATAAAATGTGTATGGAAAGGCAAATGACCGGGAAAAGCAACCCTAAGATAGAGAAAGAAGCACAGAAGTAGAAGATTTGCGCGGCCCAATTTCATCCAGACTTCAGCTGTAAGGAAGTGATGGAGACAGTGTCGCACCCGTGCTGGAGAGAAGTCCCGCCCAGCAGAACTGAACTGCGTCTGGAAATAGGCTCTTCGCTTTCTGGTTACTTGATTTCTGACAAATGTTTCAAACTGACTCAATGGGGGCGAAGGAGAGAGTTTCCAATAAATAGTGCTGGGATAACTGGATGCCTGCGGAGAAAGAACAAGCCTCAACTGGTGTCCTAGACCACAGGCAAAGCTCATGTCAGCGTGGCCTGTAGACGCGGGCCAATAGCTAAGCACCTAAGGAGCCTCCGGAAGGGATTCCGGGAGATCCGCTCAGCTCTGGGGGAGGCAGGGGCTCTTAGGACACAAGGGGCTCCAGGGAAGAGAAGATACATAGGACTTCATAAATTAAAACCTTGAAATCCTGTCTTTTGGTGAAAGGCCCAGGTGGGGGACACACGTGTGATCATATCCAGCCGAGTGCTTACCTACCTGTGTGGGCCTGCATGCACGCGTGTGTCGCACATACACGGATACACGTATACACACATAGGACAAAGACACGCATGTGAAATATGTAAAGAATTCCTACAACTCAGTAAGAATCCAGATGATGCAATGGAAAATCTGCCCAGGTCTTAATAACCTGGAGAAAACAGCCAGGAAGCACGTGGAAAGATGTTAGACCTCACTCGTCCTCAGGAAAACCCAAAAGAAGTGCAAAATAAAGCCATAATAAGATGCCCTGTGTACCTACTAGCATGGCCCCAGGAGAGCCGAGCACGGGGCGGGGACGGCAGGGCCCGGAGGCCCACATGCCCGGGCGGGGTGCTCGGCTCGGCAGCGTGTGCTAGAGGGGGCTGCGCTCGTGGCCCGTGATGCAGTCCTTGACGCGTGGCCCCCCTCCCCACCCCGGAGAAACGGACCACGGCCGCCGCGCAGCCACGCTGGAGAAAGAAGCCAGGAGACAAACAGAAAGGAACCCCAGAAAATGCACAACTAACCCACAGGCCAGGGGACGAGGAAGGGCCCCTGGAGGACCCGGGGCTTCTGGGAGAAGGCGTGCCGATTTTGGGGACGGCCGCACAGGCTCGGGCTGTCAAAGCTCCCGGAGCCACAGCCGTGGGAAGGATGCGTCTTACTGCTTGCCGGCCGCACCCCTGCAGAGCTGCTCCGTTCTGGGGTGCGTTTTTCTGTGGGGGTCATCCTGTGCTGCTCAGAGTCTGTCCTGTGACCCCGTGAAAGCTAGGAACCCCGGGTTATACTTGAGCCCCTGTGGCTGGAAGCGGACCCCCGACGGAGGAAGAAAGCTGCCCACGTCAGCAGTTTCAGCAACAGCCTTGAGACCAGGGCCTAAGCCTTGAGCGAGCTGGTGCCCTGGGAGCCACGGGCCCTGCACACCAGGTCTGCAGCCTGGCTGGGAACGGGCACGGGGGCTGCAAAGCCCGCCCGGGGCAGCACCGTGGGGCTGGGCCTCCCACACGCCCTCCAGGCCCCTCACGGCTCCCACTGCCCCGAGCCTCCGCTCAGCGCAGGATGTCGCAGCTCTTGCCACGCGGACGCGCTGCCATCCCCGGGCCGGCCGACAGACCCAGACGTCTGCCGGGGCCCCTGTGTGTGCCAGCTGCTGTCCTCTGGCGTGCCTTCTCGCTCATTGTTGCACCACAGGGACGCTACTGCCCACGTCGGGCATCTCCCCGAGAGAATCTAGTCTCCCTCTTAGCCGCGAAGGGTCCAGTTCTGCCGTGTGGAGTCCATTCATGTCATGCGGCCCTCACCACCATGTCTCCAGAACTTTCCATCGTCCCCACACTGACCTCTGTCCCCATGAAGCACTAGCTCTCGGTTCCCCTGCCCCAGCCCCTGGCGCCCGCCATCCCCCTTCCCGTCGCTACAGATCTGCCTGCTGTAGGCGGCCACGTCAGTGGGTGACACGGGATCTGTCCTTCTGCGCCTGGTTTAGCGCATTCAGCACCGTGTCCTCAGGGTCCGTCCCCATTCCAGCAGGAGGCAGAGTTCCCTCCTTTTCACAGCCGAGTGCTACTCCGCCGTGCAAGGGAGGCCTCACACCTGCCCGTCCACGCGCCAGCGGGCGTGTGGCTGCTTCCACACCTTGGCTAGCGTCGCTCTGTGAGCCCAGGGGCGTGGGGATTGGCCGGGAGTCTCTGCTGTCAGCGGTCCGTCGCCTGTGCCCACCGGCGGTGCGACACGGCGAATGTTCAGCTCGCCACGGTGGCGCCAGCTGGCTTCCTCCAGTCCTCCCCCACTGGCCGTGTGCGGGGTTCCAAGGGCCATCCCACAGTTTTTTGACAATGACCATCCCAACGGGTATAAAGAGATCGAAGAACTTTTTACCCAAGAAATATGTGCCAGGGAATCAAAATGGAGAGAATCCTTTGTTCCCCCCGCGGCCACATCGATGCTGCGGCTGGGACTCGGTAAAGTCAATTTTAAGAGACTGGGAGCGATTGGCTCCAAATCCTTGACGTCCACGTGGATTCGCGGAGCATTCTGGGGGGAATGGAGGCGGGAATGGGGCCACGGCATCGGGGGAGGGCCCCAGGAAGGAGGGAGCCCCAGGCCCCTCCTCCTGCGCCCGACCTGAGGATCAGCGGCAGGTGAGATGAACCACTGGGAAAGTTCGAGGGTTTTCACCCAAATATTTTATTTAAATATTAAATTAAAAAACATACACCTGCTCATCATTTGGCATACGTTTCTCATGTTAACATAAGAAATAAAATAATTAAACCCGTTACAGTAAAAAAACAGAGTATGTACATCTCAGATCACATATGCCTGGAAGCAGGCGCCCAGCCTGCCCCACCGCCGTGTGGGGAAACTACGAACACACATCGCACACACCTACACACGAGACAGAGACACACAACTCACAGCAAGAAAGGAGATCTCCGTGAAAGTAAAGTGCTTGTCATGTTCTGAGGCCTTTGATCTGTGGCGTTAGAGCAGCGAGGAGCGGACCCGGGGGGCCACCGCTGCGCGGGAGTCAGTCTGCGGCCTCTGGGGACCCCGGACGCCCTCCTGCCCCAGACCCCGTCTCCGAGCCCGCAGGAGGCTTTGGTGATTCCTCTGTGCCCAGGTACAAGGACGGTCCCTGCCCCCAGGCTCGCGACAGCCACAGCAGAGGCAGGGGCGGGGGTGGGGGTACCGGCGGCAGCGAGCCGGGCAGACGCAGAGCCGGGCGCACGCCCCACGGCCTCCCTGCCCCCTAGGAGCCCGGGCAGTCTTTGGCTTTTACAAATGCCCACCTTTCCCCTGTTAATACTGTAGGTCGTAAGAGCCAAAGTGAGCAGAAGGCACCTGGGTCGGGAAAGGATGGGGGACTGACGGGCGCGGGGTGGGGGTGAGGCGGCTGTTGGCCTTTGCCCCGCCGCCACCCGAGCTCACCCGAGCTCACCCGCCGGGGGGAGGGCGCACCTGGTCTCCCTCCTCCACGCCGACCCGGTGCTAGCGCTTTGTAACGTTACCAGAGAGGAGAATTTAAACCAGGAACACAAAGGTGTAGTAAAAATTATAAAAAATAAGTAGTGTCTATTTCTCTCCTATTTATATTCATGTACATTTGCTTTAAAAAAGGAACGAAGCTCGAACAACACTGATCCGACCTCTCACGTCATCCTCTTGAAGAGAAGCCTACTGAGCGTGAGGCCTGGAGAAGGCAGGGAGCCCCGGGTCACCAGCCGGCCGGGACCGTCCCCCCTGCCCCCTGATCCCGCCTGCCAGTGCATGCTGCACGCCCCCCACCCATTTGTTGTTCTTTTTGGACCCTGATAATGAAATGCATAAAAACTTAATTAGCAGCGGAAATAAGAC
Organism: Spilogale gracilis; assembly: GCA_004023965.1. NCBI lineage: Eukaryota > Metazoa > Chordata > Mammalia > Carnivora > Mephitidae > Spilogale > Spilogale gracilis. The sequence goes on along the minus strand of PITA01005677.1, from coordinate 61,428 downwards.
GGGCAGCAGGAAGAAACCTCTCTGGGGCCCTCCAAGGCACGTGAGGGGCTCGGCCGGAGCCCCAGCCTCAGTCTCCCACCCCCTTCCAGGTTCTTCCTGGGGCTCCTCTGAAGAATCCTGGAAACCCGACAACGCGCGAGCAGTTGATAAAAGTTCTCATCTAAACTAAGGAATGAACCGTCCTCAGGGCTCTGATTTCAGGGTAGAGAATTCCAGGAATTTGCCGGTTACTTTCTCCTGGGCTGGCCGACAGAGCTTTTTAAAAAACAGATGCGTAAAGCAGAAAGTTCACAGTTCTCACTCTGAAGTGTAAATGTTTCGGGAAGCGGAGAATTGTTAACTAAGGAAAGAAGGGGTACTAAGCACACACAGGCACACACACGATGAACGCGCGGCTCCCGCCATGGTTCCTTCCGAGGCGACCCCTCTGCGGCCCGCCACCCCGCCGCCCCTCCCACCGCCCCCGACCAACCGCAGTGGCCCTGGCCCTTCCAGCCCAGCCCTGTCGCCTCTCGCCCCGCTGCCCGCCGTCCCCTTCCCGTCCACCCGCCCCGACACACCCCTGTTACTATTTTTCTTCAGAAAGTTTCCAGGCCCTACTCAGACTTACATTTGCTCAGTGCAAAGAAAAAATAAAACAAAAAGTCAACTAAAAAGCCCAAACGCCAAACGTATTGCTTGTTTCGCTTCTAGAAACGTATTGGCTTCGAGTCCGGAAATGTCTTCACATACTCTGAAATTATTGCTTCGAAGGGCCGGCGGCCCAGGCGCAGGCGGGGCCCTCACTGCACCAGCACGAACGTTCCCAGCTGGCCGGCGGCCAGGTCCTCCATCTCGCAGTCCGCCTGCGGGAGCCCCGCGGCCACAAAGCCGGCGGGCAGCGTGGAGGCGGGATGGGGGCCCGGGGTGCGGCTGATGTGCAGGTGGGTGTCAAGCAGCTGGGCCGCCGAGGCCACCGGGGAGCCCCCCGCTTGCAGGAGGTGGGCTGGCAGCAGCGGGCCGGGCCCCAGCCCCAGCTCTTTCTGGAGTCCGGACACGAGGAGAGCGCCGTCGCACGAGGCGAGGACCAGCGGGGCCGGGGGCAGCTGGGGGGCCTGCTGGCAGCTGGCCGGGCCTGCCGAGTGGTGCTGCAGCTGGAGCAACCTGCAGGGGCGCGAGGGGGCGGGGAGGGAGACCGGGTCACGGCCGCCCTGCCCAGCCCACCGCCCGGCCGGCGTGCATGCTCCCGGGGCTCCCCGCCGAGCCTCTGGCTGGAGCTGCTCCCCACACGCCATGCTGTGCGTGACTAACCCCCTGAGCAGTTCCTGACATTTCCATTCTCTGTCTGGATTTTGCAGCGGCTCAGAGACGCCAACCAGACGCGGCATTCTTATTCACGGTCCCTCTGTCACCCACTTACAGGCAGCAGGCTGCAAAGCGAGGACACCTGACTGCTCCCCACCTCCGCCATCATCTAGGGGGAACGCGGCCCGACCTCGTAGCCCTCCCCACGCTGGAGGAGATGCGCTCATCTCATTACGTGGACCAGGGGACGAGCTTAAAAGACAGGTCACTCAGGGACTCGGCTGTCAGGGAGTCCTCGTGCGGGGAGCGTGAGGGGCGCGGAGCGGGCGTACCTCTGCTGGTGCAGGACCTCTTCCAGCAGGCTCCGGCCCTCCCGGCTGCTGGGCCCACTGCCATGCAGGCCTGGGTTCTGCACGGGCAGCTGGAAGGCGCTCAGGCCGCCCCTGGACGCTCGGCTGGAGGAGGAGGGCTGGCACACTTGGCGAGCCAGACCCTTGATCTTGTTGAGGCCCAGGAGCCCTTTGGTCCTCGCATTCTTCCTCAGCTGCTGCCGGAAGGCTTTCAGCCCTGGAGGCGGGGAACGACCACCAGGATGGTCAGTGGGTCTGCACCCCAAGGCTTGCTAGGGGCTTGTAGACCTTGGGAGGCAGAAGGAGGGACCCTATGCAGACAGGTGGACGGCACACCTTTGTGCGGGGCTGACGGGCACTCTCTGGTTACCCGGCCATTTCTCACTACAGCCCCCTCCTGGGGCACAGGTACGAGTCTGGGGCAGAGGAGCCTTTGGGGAAGCAGGGCATGAGCAGCGCCTTGGGACAAGGGAGGGAGCCGGGCTGGCAGGTGGAAGCTGCCGTCTCCAAAGCAGGAGGGGCTGGGCATCCGAGGGTCTCCTGAGCTTTTCGGACCAGCCGCGAGAAGACTGTGTGAGCTTGTCCCAGAAGGCCGGGACGTCCAGCGCCCGGGAGCACTGCCACTCAGCCAGGCCCAGCCAGACCCTGGAAACACACCTTCTGCCCCCAGACAAGATGATGCTCTCCAGGGCCCCAGAGCACTTCTGGGAAGGACAAGTGTGCACGGAAGGGGAAGTCACCTTGAGTGAGTGAGGTGTCAGACGCCCTCCGGCCTTCCTGGAAGCTGATGGGGAGCAGAGTGACCCCTCCTGGGGTCCCCTGAGCCTGGAGCACTGGGGTGGCAGACTGGGTCCCCAGGTGCGGCGAGGCTAGTCGGAGAGGGAAGCAGGTGCCCACCAGCCCCTGAGCGGCCAGGCGTCCGCTGAGGCCCCCGGGACCATCACCCGCTGAGAAGGTCAGACAGCTGTCGGAGCTGGTGCCTTCCGAAGGGCTCGCGGCAGAGGAAGAGATGACTATACCTGTGGAAGAAGCACGTGTGCTTGAGGGGGCCCCCGCTGCTCCCCAGCCCAGAAGCAGACCCCCGGGACCCAACCATTCTCACTGGAAATCAGAAGTGGCCGTGGCTCTGGGAGAGGAACAGGACAGGGACACCTTCTGCGTGCCTGGCGCAGCCTCTCCCTGGCCCATGGTAGCCCACGTGGCCCGCGGACAGGGGCAGGCGGCCGTACAGGGGCCCCGTGTCTACCCTGAGCCATGCTGGGGAAGGGTCCACGATGGCCGAGCGTATCAGGGTCTGCGAGCCACGAGCACGACTGGTCACCATGAGGGGGCAGGTGCCCCTACGGCTGACCTGGGGGGGGTGGCTCCCACGACGCCAGCTAGGGCCCTGGACGGAGGACCTGCCCTCCCCGCACCAGGGTCCGCTAAACCCCACACCCTCTGCCATCGAAGGACCAGATGTGGTCTCGTGGCATCACCTGCCTGGCCTCGGGGGTCAGACTGATGGCCAAGGCGGACATGTGCAATCAGAGGCCGCCCAGCAAGAAAGGTACGCTTCACGTCGGTGGGTCAGAGCCTCAGCCGCCAACCTGCCGCCCGGGCCGCGCTCTAGGCTCATGGCCCTGGCCCGCGGGACACTTACATGGAGGGGCACATGGCGAGAAGCAGGTGGACACCTCGGCCAGCGTGTGCCTGCGACCTGAGCCTCCGGACAGGGGCTTCTGGGACTCCCGCTCCTCCTCCAGGCCTGGGCCCGGCCTCACCTCCTCGCTGGCGGGCACATCCAGCAGGCCGCTCGGGGAGGCGGAGCGATGCTGGAACACGCCGTTGCAGTTGGCGTCGAGGGGGAAAAGCAAGGGCTGTGAGGGGACAGACACAGACCAGTAAGTCCCCGGGCTCTGTGGCGCCCCAGGCAGGGGACGCCACTGCGGCTGGGAGATCCGCTCCCCACCGACAGCCGCCCAGCGAAGGTCACACACCTGGAGGGAGCTGAGGGGGTCACAGTCCATGTCGGCCTGCAGGACAGACTGCCCCAAGGCCTGGGGCTGTGGGCACAGCAGGGACGATGGGAAAGAGTCACCGGAGAGGCCTTCCTGAGGAACCTGTGGGCCGGCAGAGGGCAGACGTCATCAGGGAGGTGGCTCTGGGGACCGTCACAAGCAGCATCACAAGACAGACCCCACTGGCTTTGCTGTGGGGCTGACAGACGTCAGTGGGCTCAGGACACGGGCACCGTCCTCTCCAAGGCCATGTGGCCCAGGGTGACCCAGGAGGCATCGAGAAGCCAGATCGGGGACAGTCACAGAACAAGTGGCCGTGGGGCGGGGCCTGATCCTTAGCAGAGGTGGCCAGGGCCCTCTCTGGTCCGTGGCTCACACAGGAACCCCCTGCCCCCGGCCCACACCTAACAGACAGGAGGTAAGCCCCAGGGCGCCCGTGGGCTCAGTGGAGCGGGGGGGGGGGGGGGGGGGGGGCACGACGCAAGCAGAGCCCGTGAAGGAGACGGCTGGCCCACCTCACAGCTGCTGAGGTCTGAGCTCCGGGGCCTCCGTGGCTGGGCCGGGCCGGGCCGAGCTGACAGCAGAGGGTGCCGGCGCTCCTTCAGCCTCTCGAGGAGGAGGTAATAAATGGCCGCAAAGTGGTTATAGCTGCTGCTCCGCAGGGACTGGGGGGGGAGAAGCGGCGTCAGAGCGGGTGGGGGGGCTGGGCTCCCACACGGGGCGGGGCCTCAGTCGCTGCCTCTCATCCAGTGGCTGGGACTCCCGACAACACTGTCCCCGGGGTTATTCTTGGGTGACCCAGAAGATCCTTCAGAGGAGCAGACAGCTGGCCCTTAAATTAGCCCCGGTTCCCAGTCTGACTTGACAGGCTGGGTAGCGCCCGCTTCTCCTCGCAGGGGGCGTGTCCCCCTTTGAGCGCCCGCGGGGCTGGGGGGGCCTGGGCGCTCACCTCCACGGTCCTCTGCCGGTCGATGCCCAGGCTGTGCATGACGCCCAACACCTGCTCGTCGTAGCGGCCCAGGCTGGACGGGCAGCCAAGCGCGCCGAAGGCCGGGCAGGGGGGCCGTGGCACGGAGGGCTCCGCCTGCATCCACCGGTGCTGCCGGATCTGGGCGATGGTGATGCGCTTGGTGGGGTCCACCACCAGCATGCGGCGGATCAGGGTCTCACAGTCTGGGGGATGACGGAGGCTTGCTGAGCCCGGCGCAGGGGCCGCCTACGGGCACGTGCCCACCACCACCCACCCGGCGCCCAGCGCGGCCCCGCTGGGGACGAGACCCCCTTCCTGAGGGCAAACAGACGAGTGACCGTCCTGAAGAACATGGAGACTAGGGGCAGTGACCTGGCGCCAAGGAGAGCCACCAATCCAGGGCCTGGTGCTGGGCCCAGCAAGGGACCCAAGACCTGGCCCTCTCCAGGGGACAGCAGGGCCGAGGCACATGCCTGCCCCATAAGTAGGGCACGGAGAAAACGCCTAGTGGGTTGGGTTTCTCTCGCGGGCAGCTGGTGAACACGCCGCAGTAACACGGGGCCGATCTGCAGGCCTGGGGCACACTCCCACACAATCAGGAAATCGATTCCTCCTCCCTCTCCCAAACTCCCCTCCCGGGTGATGGTCCCTGCAGCAGTCTGGAGGCAGCACCCACCTTGAGACATGAAGAAGGGGATGCGGAAGCGGCCCTCCAGCACCCGCTGCCGTAGAGCCGGCAGGCTGGGCCCGTCGAAGGGGAGCGAGCCGCAAACCAGGACGTAGAGCACGACGCCCAGGCTCTGCAAAGGACCAGAGGCCGCGAGTCAGCGCCTACACCCTGGGCTGCGCAGCCACTCCCGAGAGCACTGGGCGGCCCCCATGCACTGCACACGCGGGCTCCTACCCAGATGTCAAGCTGGGGGCCTTCGTACTCCTTCCCCTCGAAGACCTCCGGGGCTGCGTACGGGGGGCTCCCACACCACGTGGACAGGGGCTCTCCTGACTTGTAGAAATTCCCGAACCCGAAATCTGAGGGACAAGGAGACAAGATGGTGAGGTCAGGGCAGAAACGGCAGGGCTGGGTTCCAAAGCTGGGTGTGTACGCGGCAAGGGGGGGCCCTGGGAGGTGAGCGCCCCTGCCCCCATGAGCCGGCCGGGCCCGGGCCCCCTTGCCTGCTAGCTTGATGTCCATGCCGCCGTCCAGCAGCAGGTTCTCCGTCTTGAGGTCCCGGTGAACGATGTGCTGGCTGTGGCAGTACTCCACGGCCGACAGAATCTGCCAGAACTTCTTGCGCGCCTCATTCTCACTCAGGTGCCCGTTGGAAGTCAAGTAATCTGAGGAGTGACAGCACAGATCTACAGCGTGGAATCCCAAAGGCCAGCCATCCTCTGGTGCACAGCAAAAGGGTGCTGCAGAATTTGAGGATGGGCGGACCCGGAGGCTAGAGGAGCGATTCCCAACAAGTTCTACGGCTTGTTTTCAACAGATAATAAAAAGGGGTGTGGCTTACCGAACATTTCTCCGTTTTTTGCGAACTCAGTGACAATGTAAAGCATATCCTTTGTTTCCATAACCTAAAAACACAAAGAGCTGACATTTAACCACACGGAAAGAGAGCGCACCGGTGATGCAGATAAACCACTTGAACCCCAGGAAATTTTTAACTTTCCCAGGATGAGCGCATCTATTATCTTTAAAAAGGAAAAGAAAAGAAGCACTTCAGCATGAAAGGAGCAGATTCGGGAGTTCCTGGGCAGAAAAAGAATTTAAAACATCAGAGGGGAATTCTTCACCAGCCTGTCTAGCCTGCTGCACTAGACTGTGCCTTATCGCAGTGTTTCCCCAACTGCCTCACCGCCGGAGGCCTCGGGCCCCGACACCGGGACGACGCTGGGAGAGCGCTGCCAGGGCTTGGGGCTTTCCGCTAGAAGCCTGGCAGGCAACAGCCGAGCTGAATAATAGATGCGGACATGAAGTGCTGCCTTACTGCCATGAAAACTCAGGCGCTGATGAGACGGACTGCCGGGTGACCACAACTCACCACTCTCTGCACGGCACAGCGCTCGGCCTGCGCGAACCCAAACAGAACCTGCCAGCCTCACGTACTCATCCGAGAATTTTATCTCACTTTGGAAACAATTTTTAAAAGTCTTTAAGAAATGAGGTAGAATTTAAATCTGTGGCACTCCAAGAAGGAAAAGCAACTCCTATCCCTGTATTTTAAAATATTTCAGGGAGACACAAGGAGACAATACATGCTTACAGAAACAGATTTCTTTAGGGTTCAAAATATAGTTGTTCCTTATAAAAGACACTTTAAAGACAGCTGCTTTCAGCCATAAACCCAACAAGAAAGGGAACGCAGTGCAGGTCAGCTAGAGTTTTAACCGGCCCGGCCCTGAGTGTGTGCAGAAAAGTTGCGAGGAAGACGACCACGGTTTATCCCTTTCCTCCACTCGAGAGCGAGGCAGAGAAAGAACCAGAGTGAGTGTGTTCCGAAGCTTAGAAATCCTCAAGGCAAGAGGGAAGTGCCTCCCCAAGGTTGCGGGACCCGGGCCAGCTGGATGGCGATTACACACCAGTGTCACACCGCGAGGAAGGACAGGCACCGCCATCCCACGGGAGCCTCTGCTTTTTGGCCACCCAAACACGCCCAGAAAGGACGCCTAACTCTGAGGACGTGGCTGTGCGCCGTGTCACCGGGCTGCTCCCCACGATGGGCCGGCAGAGGGACAAAAAGACCAGGACGGTTCACCCTGGTTCATCCCTCTGGCAAAGTCAAAAACAGGGTAGAGGGGCACCTGGGTGGCTCAGTTGGTTGAGCGACTGCCTTCGGCTCAGGTCATGATCCCGGAGACCCGGGATCGAGCCCCACATCGGGCTCCCTGCTCGGCGGGAAGCCTGCTTCTCCCTCTCTCACTCCCCCTGCTTGTGTTCCCTCTCTCGCTGTGTTTCTCTGTGTCAAATAAATAAAATCTTTAAAAAAAAAAAAACAAACAAACAGGGTAGAGCCCACCCCTGTGGAAACAGGCGCGGCATATTTCTCAGGCACTGACATCAGGGACCACAAGGAAACTTCTTATCAAAGCAGCACGACTTAGCGATGACCCAGAAACAAAGCACAGACGGCAGTGGATGGTGACGGGAGCTCTTGGTGACTCTGAGTAAACGGTCACTCCGGGGCAACACGAGCCTGATGACGCGGCTTCCGTGGGGTCATCTTCTATTCTAATTCCCTCTCCTGGCCCACTGCACAGACACACACGCAGCCCATGCCACATTCACCTCAGAGCCGCAGGCCTTCACGGGGACCCCCGAGAGGAACGGAACACCCAGCACAACTGGACGGAAGGGATGGAATACTGAGCACTCACAAAGAACTTCTGCAAGCAGACCGCCCCTCATTCGCACCAGCCCGCGGCCGAATCTGAGAGTGCTTTGCTGGGCTGTCCTCATTAAATCAACGCTTCGATCCCAAAGACATAATTTCTTAGTTTCAACACGGAAACAAGAATCAAGTCAGGAAACAAATCAACAGGCGGGCAGGGTGAGGCACGTTCCTAGCGCGGAGTAAATGGCAAGGTCCTTGCTGTCACCACGGCACAAGCACTTTCCTCTCTCCTCTCCTGGGGGAAGAGTTTAAATGGGAAGACAAATGCCCACTACTGCCTTTGCAGAGAGGAGTTTACAAAAACTGGTACGAGCAGCCAGTTTTAAAGCTTAATAATTATCTGCAAAGACGGAAGTGTCTCGTTTCACTAAAATCTGTCCTTCTGCACAACATGCTTAACTTGTGACACCACACAGATCTGGTGTTTTCAGAGTAACATCGGACATCTACGTCTCTAAACGGCAATGAATGACAACACTGAGCAAAACTTCGATGAAGCAAATCTCTGTTAGGACCCCAAAGCAAGGAAACAACTGAAAATACATCTGAAGAGCTGACAAAAATCCATTTACCCTACACAACCACCTCCCTGACTGCCACGAATACCCGAAGGGGGGCAAAGTTGAGAAGCTGCAGGCTCGCACGAGCTGGGGGTAGAAGGCAAGGCCGACCTGAGCCCTCACCTGATAGAGCTTTATGATGTGAGGATGGTTCAAAAGCTTCATGATCCGAACCTCACGATATACTTTCTCCAAATTGCTTGAATCTAATCGAGTTTTATCGATTATTTTTATTGCAACCTATGGTTTAAAAGAAAGGACAGTTTGTTAAAAAAAAAAAACAAAACAAAACACCACCACCGTTTGCTTATATGTTATATTCTTGCAGCATCGTTCCTAAAACACTTTATGTCCCCAAAAGGTCAGAAAAAGCTGGGGGGGGGGTAATAACCAGAGCAACCATCAGTAGTACTTAAAACACTGGCTCCTAAGTCTCTGCTGGCTCCCCTCCGCGGGACCCCTAGGTTCCGAAGTCATTACCTTCTCTGCCATCCCCTGTTATCTATACAAATTATTCAGCATAATATAAAGCATTTTCTCTTCAGGGAACTGAAAACTGTCAGCGCTGAGACATTCCACGATGCACCCCAAGGACGGGGATTCTGCCCAGCAGCCCTCCCAGGATGGGTGCCCCCAGACCCAGCCGGAGGCTGCCCCACGAACCTGGGTTTTGGTGACTCGGTGGCGGGCCAGCTTCACCACGGCGAAATTGCCCTTGCCCAGAGTCCGCTCGACGTCGTAGAAGCCCACCCGGAGGGGCTTCTGTTGGCCCTGGCTAGAGCCCGCGGGGGCCGCGCTCGACTCGGACATGATCACCATGGCTCTGCGCCGCACCTGCCGACGGCCGGGAGCGCGCTCAGCGCCGGACATTCCCGACCCAGCCCGGCCCCGCTCCCCGCCGCCCCCGCGCTCAGCTGGGCTCCAACCTCCTCACCCCGCCGGGCGCGTACCCGCTCCCACGCCCGCCCTGCCGCCCCGGGCCGCTCCGCTCGGGTCCCTAAGACCCTCAGCCCTGCCGGGCGCCTGGACCCGGTCCACCCCAACCGCGGATCCCCCCTCCCACCCTCACCGAACCTGCCCGTGTTCTGCTCCATCCCGACCCCCGACCCCCTAGCCAGGTGGGACGCCTAGACCCACTCCCACCCAGCCATCCGGACCCCAGCCCCGCGGGGACGCCTGGACCCACTCCCACCGGGACGCCCAGACCCCCAGCCCCGCCAGACGCCTGGACCCATTCCCACCGGGCCGCCCGGACCCCCAGCCCCGCCGGGCGCCTGGACCCACTCCCACCGGGCCGCCCGGACCCCTAGCTCCGCGGGACGCCTGGACCCACTCCCACCCGGCCGCCCAGACCCCAGCCACGCCGGATGCCTGGACCCACTCCCACCGGGCCGCCCGGACCCCAGCCCCGCGGGGCGCCCAGACCCACTCCCACCCGGCCGCCCGGACCCCAGCCCCGCGGGGCGCCCGGACCCACTCCCACCCGGCCGCCCGGACCCCAGCCCCGCGAGGCGCTGCGACCCGCTCCGAGGCAACCTTCCCCGTGCCCTGCCGCCCGTGGTCCGCTCCATCCCGAGCTCCGATGCCCCAGCCCCGCGGGGCGCCCGGACCCGCTCCCGCACCGCCCCCTGCCCAGCCGCCGGCGGCCGGCTCCATCCCGACCCCCGGCCCCGCACGGCGCCTGGACGCAATCCCACCCCGCCGCCCGCGGTCGGCTCCACTCCGATGCCCGGACCCCACCAGGCCCGCGGGTCCGCTAACCCGCTCCCGCGCCGCCCCTCGCTCCGCCGCCCGCGGTCGGCTCCATTCCGACCTCCGGACCGCGAACCCCGCGGGGCAGCTAACCCGCTCCCGCGCCGGCTCCCGCCCGCCCCACAACAAAGAGAGCCGGCGGTGCGGCGGAGCGAGCGGCGTCCCGGTCCGCGACCTCCACGCGCGCGCCTACGGGGTCCGGAGCCCCGCGCGGCAGTCGGAAACGGGAGCCCCGGAGCCCCGGCCCCGCCGCCCCGAGCTCAGAGGCGGCCGCCCCGGCCTCGCCGCCGCCTCACCTCCGCCGCCCTCCGAGCGCCGAGGCAGGGTCGCCGCTCGCCCTGCGCTCCCCGCCGCCGGCTCGGTGGATCGCGCTGCTCGAGTGCCAGCTGCTCGGGCCGCCGCCGCCTCCTCTGTCGCCACCACCGCCGCCGCCGCCGCCGCCCGGGCCGCGCCGCATGTCAGCTCTGAGGCCGCGCCGCGCGCTCGGGCCGCACGCGCCGCCCGCCGCAGGCCCCGCCCCCGCCCCCGCCCCCGCCCCGCCCCGCCGGCCCCGCCCCCCGCCGCCGCCGCCGGATTGATACATCCCCATTGACGTCGCTTTGACGCCAGAGCGACGCGCGGCCGAGCGCCAGGCGAAGGGAGAGCGGGAGATCGGGCGGTTGCCAAGAGACTGGCGGCTCTGACGCGCGCGCTGATGGGGCCGTCGCCCTGGCGACCGCGGAGCGGTGACGTCAGGGGCGCCGGACGCCCGAGGCCCGCCGAGGCCTGCGCTCCCGCCCGCGTCCGCGTTCCCGCCGGCGCGCGCCCCCTACCGGGCGCCGCGGGTGCTGCAGGCGGCTTGGCCTCCCGTCCCCGGGAGCAGCCTTCCGCCTGCACGCGCGCGCACAGCAGCGTTCGCGCGGCGCCCCCCTTCTCGCGCCCCCGCAAAGGCTTGCTTCTGGGGCGGTCCCCAAACCCCACGAAGTGCAGCACGCGGTGACTGCGTCCTCTCTGGACCCCTAGTACAGGGTCCCCGTTATAGGAGTATGGGGTGCAGGGGTCTCAGTGTCCAACCGAAGGGCTGGGCCTGGGCGCCTCTACTAGAAGTGGCAGGAGGGCCTCGGGAACTTCGCAGGCTCGCAGCATGGGGCCACACGGGGTGCCGGGGGCAGCGCGCCAGCTCCCGCGCCCCAAAGTGGCCGCCCCAGCCCCGAGAAGCGCCGCCGGCTGCCGGGGACCTTCTGGAGCTCGGCGGCTGCGGATCTGCAGGGTCTGCACGGATGTCTACCGTTTAGCTAGTGAGAAACACAGGGCACCGGGTGGGCATCTCGCGACCACCTGCCGACCGACCGACAGGGGCAGCGGCGCGGGGATGGAGCGCTCCTGCTCCCGCCTCGCGCGCCCGGAGGCGTGGTTCAGCGCGCCAGACCCTTTCTCGGTCAGATCCGGTGGCCAGCGGCCCTGGAGGACCCGAGGGCGTGCCGCGACCATTGCCAGGCAATCCACGGACCTTGCTGAAGGCTCCCAGCAGGATGGAGAGGGGGTGAAAAGGCCCGGAAGGCCGATTTCTGGGAAAGCCAGAGGTGTAGGCAGGAGTGGGACTTCAGGGCCTTGGGACCCGCAACACCCTCCCAGAGGCGGTGACGGTCCTTGGGCTGGCGCAGTCCGCAGACAGGTGCGCCGGCGCCGTGCGTCCAGACTAGGGAAGGACGCTGCTCCGTAGGGGAGCAGCCCCCCAGAGCGCCAACACGTGGGGTCCACATCAGACCAGGACTGGCTCCTTGCCGGCACTGGGGCTTCGCAGGCGCTGTGAGGAGGGTTACCTCCGCCTGCTGCCTGTTTCTGCAGGGCGGTGGGGGGGGGGGCGAGTCCTGGGGCTGGGGAGGAGGACAGTGGCACTAGGTGACAACCTCCGTGGGCACTGCCGCTCACTCCGTGTTCCTTTATGTCTCAGGAGAAAATCAAACGTTCTCTAAGGGAAGACAGACGCGATGGGGGTATGGTATTGTTTTCAACATAAGGCATGAGGAAGCTGGTGGTGTGGGACCTAAATTCTGTAGGTAACCTCAAATCACTTCCCCTTGTGTTTCATAAAGATGCTGCTTCGTAGGAGGGTCTGGGGAACAAGAATCAAGGGGGATGGATGCAGAACTTAGAAGCCTTCTTCTGGAAGCTTCCATGTGTGGGCAGTCTCCTAGAGACGTGGCTGGCCTGGCAAGGGTACCACGTGGGACTCAGTTGTGCTTCTCCTAATGCGTGGTCGGCAGCCAGACCACATATTTCCCCATCGCCCCTCCCTGGGGGGTTGTTCATCGGTCACTGTTGAAAGGCATCTCGAGGACACCAATAACCCTAGAGTTTTCCTTTGTCTTTCAGAAGCGTGCTTACTATCTGTCCCAAGTTTCTCCGCCGAGAATTTGGAGGACTTTTACTCTCTTCTGGCCGAATCATTTACAACTGCTTTTCTTCCCTTCTTAGGGGAGGGGGTCCCACTAATCTCCTGGGAAAGCACGATGCGGAGAGAAAGACCCAGGGACCTGAGGGCACTCACCTACTGCCCCCCGCCCATCCTGGGATCTCAGAACTTTCCTCAGACTCAATCCAGGGGACATCCAGCCTACGGGGCTCCTCCCCCTCCTCCCACCCCAGGTGTAGCCCAGTCTTTGGAAAGGTCATGCGTGTTTGCAAACACCGGGCTGGCTGTCTGAAAACATTTCGTCGTCGCTGAATAAAAACTGCAGCCCAGAGTCAAAGCTGCCTTCCCAGAAGAAGGGCCCTGGCCCTGGGCACCCTTGAGGACTCCCAGCCCCTCCTGAGCCCCTCCTGAGCTCCCAGCCATGTGAACAGCCCTGAGGGCGCTGTGGCCACCCCAGCCCCTGGGCGGAGAGCGCCTCTGCAGAGACGGGCAGGCAGGGCAGAGGAAAAGCTGACCCCGGAATGGCTTCGTCTCTCCCAGTGGGGTTCCTCCTGGCACCCCCATGAATTTGCCATCGATGGGCCCCTGCTCCCAAGAGTCTGATTATCATTTGCATCCTTGGCATAGGGAGGTCAGAATTCCTCCCAGAATCCTTGACTTCTTTCCATATTTCTAGTCTTGCGAGCTTTGCAAAAGTTATGAGGGAGGAAAAAAAAAATACGTAGTGTGTGCCTCAGTGGAAGGAAGCAAAGATCAGGGGAATTCTCTCCTTCGCATCGTGGAAGAAATGCTCTCAAGGTCTGCGAGAACGCACTGTTCGGGGTGTGTTGGTATGTCGTTGCCAGTGCAGGAGAGACAACTCAGATTTCTTTCCCATTTGGAATTTCTTAAGCCTGACATAATCGCAACGTTTCTGGAATTCATCTTACCGTTTTAGGTCTTGAGATGGGGAGACTCCTAGCAAGTGGGTCTCTTTAATATTCACACGTTCCTGGCTGGGCCCCCAAGGTGTTAAGCAAGAACAAGCCATAAAATCCTCGAAATAATAAGTGCAGAGTGGGGGTTGAAGACAGCATTTATGCAGATGAAGGAGGGCACCCAGCCTGTCCCCAGTGGGCGTTCTGAACCTGCTCTCTCCGGATTAAAGGTGGTGGGGAGGACAGCGCCCTTTTCAAGATGGCTTTCTCTTTGTCACCGATAAGAAGATGAGGTGCTTTTCTTTCTGGACACTCTCCTCCCAGATACCCGAGGCCTTTTTCTGTGCTCCTGGCTGTTGCATTTGGTTTTGTGTGGTTTATGTAAGGCGTGAGCCGCATGATTCCAGGGATCAGAAGGCCAGCTGGGCAGCCGGCAGCACCCTCGGGCCTCAGGACTGGTCCTGGCCCCTGCGGCCGTGTGTCACATTTGCAGACGCGTGCACACTGCCCAGGCCTGGGGTTCAGCAGGTGGGAAGAAAGCACTAAGTCTTAGTGGGCAGCCGGCTCCCATGCCTTCGCCTCTGACATCACCATTCCCCTGGGATACATTTGGTGTGCGACTACCTCGGTGACATCATGCTTCTCAGTCCGGGCCCTCCGCAGGCTGGGCAGGAAGGGGTCTTGGGGACACCGGGGCTGGGGTATGGGTCCTGGGGAGGCTTGGGCACGCAGGGCAGAATTCCAGCATGGCGGGCTTACGCACATACACACACCAGGAAACATGTCCTAGTCTCAGACCAGTGGGCTCCTGAATGCAGAATTCTTGGGCCCTGGTGCCCATTTCTGTCTACAACTGGTGAGCAGTGCCCGGTGTGGCTACTGGGCTTGCATGAGAGAAGAGCAAGTTTGTGGTTGGTGCCAACAGGCCTTCGGGGGTCTGTCTCCCAGATCGGTGTTCTGAAGACCACGGTCTCATGGGAGCAGGGGGTACAAGGGTACTCAGGGCAAGGCAGCAGCGGGGGCCTGAAACACAGGCATCAGTACCCATCAGGGGCTCATTTAAGAAAAGCAACACCCGGGGACCTGGTGGGGGTGGTCACATGTCCTGGGGGCATACCGAGGGTAAACCAGCTGCCCTCGAGTGGAAGGAACCCGCGCCTGGAAATGCCATGATTCCTGCCATCGTCCCGGCGGTCCCAAGAGACTGGGGAGAAACGTTCGGATCCTCTGGGATGCTCTGGCCTCATGCAGACCAGGAACCGAGACCAGGAGCGCCAGTGTGGCCCACGACCCTTATTTTGGGCTTTGTGTAGGCAATGTCCAGTGCACCCTGATTCTTCCTGGGAGTGGCGATTTTCATCTGGTTATCTCTGGGGTGTCCACCAGTGTCAAGCATGGAATACTGTCTTTTTTATGACGTTCCCCTCAGGAACGATGTGAGTTTCTATGGCTTGTGAGGACTAGGACTCCGGCGTGGACTGTGATAGGTTCGCCGGCAGGGACAGGGTGGGTGCGGAGGGGCAGGTCTCCCAGGGAGGGGAGGGCCCGATGTGCGGCGCCCGGAGTCACCCGTCCGATGTCACCCAGGCTCACGAGCGTCTGCCGTGCACGGTGTGTCCTTTGGGAGTGCGAGCACAGCAGGAAGGGGGCAGACGAGGCATCTTCTCTCGAGGGTGGGCATCTAATTAAGGAGATAGGCAAGAGGACACGAGATGGTGAGGACGATGCTTTCACAAGCTGATACTGCGGGGAAGAAAGTGATTCTAGGTGACATAGCAGAAGGCCTGGGCAGGGGAAGGGGGCTCCTTCCGTATCCCCTGAGGCAAGGCAGAGGGTGTGGACCCAGGGCAGGTGGGCAGGAAGAGGCCGCTGAGGGGACGCAGGAGAGGGTTGATCCAGGTGAGCGCCTAGGCTGGAGAGGCACAGATGGTGGAAACGGCCGGCATCATCCAACATGCATTTACAAGTTACTACACCGGTGGCCATGTACTTTTCTCTGGAGGTGCTTGGACGAGGACCCGTGTGCCCTAAGTGGGCATCTAGGCTCAAGCAGGGGTGGGGCATTGCCAGGTGAGTGTAGTGACAGGGAAAGAGACCAGGATGAGGAGGAGAAAGGAGCTGGGGATGCTCGCCTGGCAGTGGGCCCGTCCTGAGTCCCACTGGGGAAGGAGGGAGGGAGTGCAGGGATGAAGGTCTGGGCGGGGGCAGGGGGTGGAGTTTATGTGGTCTGGCCAGCCCAGACCCTGAGCAGAGGCAGAGGACTCCCTCGCCCCAGGAACCGCTTCCTGGGGGGAACCATGGGAGGGAAAGGATGTGGCCAAGAGGGGGGACACTGGGTCTCTCTGTAGTCCGGGGTGGTTTAAACATTTTCAACATTGCCGACTGGGCACAAAATCAATAAAAAATGTTCAGTAGGAAATTTAGAACATACAGAAGTACATAGGGACAAAAGCAGAAAACGCTGGTGATGGCAGGGGCGGCGTGGTACGTCTCCCCATTGTTTCCATGAAAACAGCACGGACAGCCTTCCCGCCTGCCTCTTACACCAGCCGCAGACGGGAGCCTCTTGCCCTGTCATTAAACGGTCATCAGCACCGTGGTTTTAGTGTCTGCCCGGAGTCGCGCTGTGGCCCTGTCATCCTCGACTTAACCCCCGCTTGTCCTTCCCTCCCTGCTGACATCTTGCTCCCTCCAAACGAGGCTTTGCTCTCTCCGGCCCGGAGCCTGTCTTGCAGATGATGTGGCTGTCGGAGAGGCACTGGGGTCACCACCGGACACCCGGCCCAGCCAGCTCGGGACGGCACAGCCCCGGCGGGGACGGTGGTCCCTGGAGGCCCAGGGCAGGTCACAGGAGCCGCGGGGCGTGCAGACCCTGGGGACCTGCCGGCGGAGGCCACCACAGTAAGCCTGGGGGCCGCGGAGAGCAGAGCGCGCCCCCCCACCCAGTTGCCGAGGTGACGCAGGGGCCTCAGATTCCCGGAGGAATTCTTTCTGACCTGGTTTCCATGGTTTTGCATTGCTGTTGGTTGTTCAATTAGAAAGAAAGCACGCCGGCTTATGTCATGAGGTGGCAGACGTCACATCAATGAGCAGAAATGACTGTGGGCTGGTGACCAGCGACGCACCTGCTGTGACATCTCCCAAGTGCAGCGAGGGTGACAGGCAAGGAGCCGTGCGGAGATAGGCTGGGGAAGCAAGCGGGACGGTGTCCGGGGGCCGGCCCTCCGCGGTGGCACTCGTGTCTCCACGGGGATCCCTGCGAGGCAGGAAAGGACAAACATTCGGCGGGGGCCAGAGCACAGTTCCCGGGTGGGCGGGGCCTCCGGGGGCCAGCCAGACCAGGAACAAGGACCAACCAGCCCTGCCTCAGGGCCGGGAATCTCTGGTTCCCTCCAAGGCCTCAAGGGAAGCTTCTAGAGCTTTCTTCTCACAGGCCAAAGCCCGAACACCGACAGGCAAGGCCCAGAACCTGGGCCACCAGAATTGCAGCCACGGGAGTGCGAGATCTGCCCAGCAGCTGGGGCCACTCGGAGCCACGGAGCAGCCCGCCGAGCGGAGAAGTGCCGTGGGATGGTGGAGCTCTTCCGAACCCCAAAGCGGTTTTAGTTCCTCAACAGCAGAGGAGGCCCCGCGTTCCCCCTACCCCCTGCCCCCGTCTGCGTTGCTCCCATCCCGACAGAGGGAACCCCAGCTCTGTCTGGGAGCAAATACACTCTCCGTGCACCATGCGGGCTCTGGGCTCTTCACACCGCCTCCGGGAAGGCCCTCTTCCTTGCCACCGGCTGTCGGGCCCAGGGCTGGGGGACAACCCTCAGTGGGAGCCGAGCAAGGGGAGGAAGCCAGGCTGTCCACTCCGGGCCGGCTCACAGCCCAGCTCCTGCGGTCCCCGCTCGATGGCGTGTGGTCCCAGGGCCCTTAGGTTGTTCTGAGGAGTGTGTGAGCGGCTTTTGAGAGCCCGCCCCCCGTGCAGGGAAGGCCCGTGATGGGCAAATTCAGTAGCGGCATGTTCCACAGAAGCTGGCAGCAAGGGACACGGGGGGCTCCGGGGGCCGTGGGGTGAGGGGGAGACTGAGCCTGCGGCAGGGGGAGGCTCAGCCAAGCAGCGCAGATGCGTGGATATCAGGCCCCTGGGGCAGGGGTGTGCGGGCAGCGGACTGAACCGGAGCGTGACGCGAGGGGTCCTGCCGTGCCTTCCCTCTGGCCCGGAGCCGAGATCCCCCTCACTGTGCCTGCTGCCATCTCTGCACTCTGGGAGAGCCCTCCTCCGGGACCCCCACCTAAAGCTGAGCCATTCTGAGGAGGCACCCAGACCTCCCCTCTCTTTTCTCCGTCCCTCTGCCCCTCCTGGGTGCTCCCCCAGGCTCCTGGGCCCCAGGGTTGGTGCTGGGACCCTGCTCCTTCCAGGCCTGCGCCCTCCCACAGTGGGGCCCAGGGACACTCCGCAGCAACCCCCCCCACACACACACACACCGGGGCCCCGCCACTGGGAGTCATCTGGGTCACACTCTCTCTCCCTCTGCCCCCAAAACCAGAGGAGGGAAGAGGAGAGAGGACGAGGAAGGAGACGTTCACGTTCTAGGGACAGAGCCTTGCTTTGCGGGATTCCTACAAGCCTCAGGGTGGGCTGCCACGGCTCTTGGGGCACTCCTCCCCCCGTCCATCAAGAGCCTGTGCCCACCCACGGTGAGGTGGCCACGTACCCCTGAGCCTGTTTTTGAAGCGTGGATGGCCAAGCGGGGTCCCTCTGCCATCACAGCTCCCTCTACCCACCCCCCAACCTGTTCAGTAAGTCTGAGGGTGTCTACCTGGGTCAGGGCCCAACGGGTCTGAGGCCCCTCTAGATATGGTCGGTTTCAGGCCTCCTCTCCAGCCCACGTCAGTCCTGGTCTGAAGGGGAACGACTCTCCTAGCTGGTGTCTTCAGTCCTTGGGCCAAAGGTCACGTCTCTGGGCCTCCCGGGCTCACGTCTGAAGATCTGGGCCCCTGTGCCCTGAAAACCACCCAGCTTCCTGGGGCGACCAGAGGGTTGGGTCTTAACCTTGAGTTGTTTCTCTGTCGCTTATTTACATCTGTGTGTAGGGGGAGGGGTGTGGCAGGAACAGGTGTCTACGGGCTCCCACACCTGCCCAGAGCAAGCTGCGTTTCTGGGGAGAGGCCAAGGGCAGGGCAGGAGGCTGGGGCCATGGCCTTGAACCCCGGAATTCCTGCTCTGGCCACATTCTCCTGACTCTGGGAAGAAGCCCAGGCTGGGGCGGGGGAAGGTCAGGAGCCCACTGAACTGAGAAGGAGGGACAGGTGGGCCGGACATGATCTGGGCTGTGGGGGTGCCACCGTCTAGTCCCGGGAGCTGCACCCACGACGGTTTTTAAATTCCCTTTAAAAAGCCAAGTCCACAAAACCACAATGGGACAGGACTTGCCCTCCGTTAGGATGGCTGGGACAAAAACCAAAATGGGAAACAACAGGTGTCAGCCGGGCGAGAAGACGCCGGGCCCTCATGCGCTGGGGGTGGGAGCCGCTGTGCGACGGTGCGGCGGCTCCTCAGAAAGTCACACGAAGAGTTCCCACGCGACCTGGTGACCTACGCCCCAAGGAATCGGAAGCAGGGACTTGAGGGGTGTGATTACATCAGGATTTTTTTCACAAGAGCTCAGACGTGGACGCAGTCTGAGTGCCCTCGTGGACGCTGATGTCGGCAGTCTGGAACGCCCACACCATGGGGTCTTCACAGCCTGCCCACGGCGACCGGGTGAGCCTCCAGGACGAGGACGAATGACCCGAGCCGGCCACTGGACCGCAGGTGCTCTACTGACCCCGCTAACACGGGTGTCCTGCCGTGCTCAGACTCTGAGAGACAAAAAGCAGAATGAGGGTTGCCGGAGGGGGATGGGGAGTCCATGTTTCACGGGGACAGAGTTTCTGTTGGGAAAGATGGAAAGTTCTGGAGATGGCTGTTGGTGAAGGTCACATAACAGCATGAATGGGTTTAATGCCACAGGGCTATGCACTTAAAAATGGTTAAAATGAGGGGCGCCTGGGGGGCTCAGCCAGGTACGTGTCCAACTCATGGTTTCAGCTCAGGTCATGATCTCGGGGTGCTGAGATCGAGCCTCGCCTCAGGCTCTGCACTCAAGGGGACATCTGCTGGAGAGTCTCTCTCTCCCCCTGCATCTCCCCCTGCCCTCTATCTCCTAAAATAAAATCTTCTTAAAAAGTGGTTAAAATGGTAAATTTTATGTTGTGTATATTTCATCACAATAAAACCCAAACACTGAAAAAAAAATCAGTCAGGTTCAAGGGTCCAGCAAGAGCCCACAGGACCCCCCAGCAGCCTTCCACCCCTATCCTTGCTGACCAGAGGCCCCATCCGGCCCCGCGGCGAGCCTGACCGCAGGCTGTCAGGGTCACGCCGGCCTTCTGACCCCGCCCACCCGAGCCTTCACTGCGCACCGGCGAGGCTCGGCCCCAGAGAGGGCGCCTCGGCTCCCGTGGACGGTGGTGTGCGGGTGTGTGTGGTTGGTGGGCCTGGGGCACACAGGTCTCTGTGAGTCAGGCCACCCCTGGTAAAGAGGAAATGGTGGCTCTTGGGTTACTGGATCTTGAGCACCCCGTGCCCAAAGAAGCAGGTGGGTCTCCAACCCCTGCACCCACTCCACTCACGGGGAGGCCCCCACTCCAACCACGGCCACCCATGGCCCCATGGCCTTCACGCACTCAGTCAGGCAGACCACCGAGCCCACACTCCCTGGGGCATACGGCTGCCGCTGGTCTGGGCCTCTCACGGCAGGCCAGGCTGTCCTTTGGGTTGTCCTGCCCCTGGCCAGCCCTAGTCCCCTCTGGCAGCCACACTCCTGACCCCACACCCTTCCAGGGAAGGACGTTTCCTTCAGGTCCCCACGTGGGTTAGGATTTCAACACCTCTTTTGGGGGAACATGAGTCAATCTGTAATAGTGTATGTGCATTTTAATATGTGATTCTTCGGCATCCTTACTAAGATTGATTTTTGTTTTCCTGTTTCTTGGCCATTTCTATTTCTTACAGGGTCACTTCTTTTCTGCCCTGTTTTCTATGAGTGGCTTTTAGCCAGGACTCCCTCAGCTGTGAAAACAAGTAATGGAACCCAGATGGCTTTCAGCTAAGAAGGAAAGTTCGTGGCTTTGGGGTAGGCTTCAGGCTGAGCTCGATCCAGATCCTTGTAGGAAGTGTCTCTGTTCTCTCACATCTCTTTGCTACCGTCTCCCAGGTCAACCACCCCGTGCAGACTTCATGGTCCTGCAGCTCATGCCGCCTTGCTGTGGTGATGGCAGACATCTGGGGAGTGCGTGCCTTGTGCTCAGTATTTCTGGCCGGTGCGTGGCCCAGGGAGCGCCTTCATTGGTCCGGAGGGCGCCACACGTCTGCCTCTGGAGCTGAAGCCCAGCTCAGTTCACCGTATTCTGTGGGCTCGGGGTGAGAGAGGGGTGGTCCCGAGCCCTGTCGCCACCGGAAGGAGCCGCAGACGCCTTTGGGGGCAGGGTTTGGCAGGGAAAATGCTTTTCTTCTTTATTCTGAGAACTCTTTACATATTAAGAATATGAATCCTTTACCTCTTTCTTTCGTGATTGTTCTCACGCCCGTCTCTGTGCGTCTCTTCCTGGAGGCCAGCGCCGCCGCCCTCGGTCCTTGTCCTACAGTACCCTTGTGTAATGACATGAAATCAGGGCTTTGGTTAGGCCGCATTCCCCGGGCATGAATGATGCCATCAAACAGAAAAGGAAAACACCTGTGGCCGATACGTCAGTAGAGGACGAGGCGTGCAAAAGCTTATCTGGGTGGTGCCCACGTCACCCAAGCAACAAGGAACCGTCCCTGCGCCTAATAAAAGCAAAGCCACACCTATGCCAGCTCCAGGGTCAGGCGGTAACAGGAAGTGAGCGCCAAGGGCTGCTGCCCAGGGTGCAGGCTCTAGGCCCCCACTCACGCTCAGAAACACGGAAGGGGCAGACTGGGAGCTCATTAACCCTGTGATGGGGCTCCAGACGGCGGCCAACGGAACGGGCAGCCTGACCCTCCCACAGGCCGGCGTCGTGCACCCAGGAGGGGGTCCCGGGCGCAGGGCACCCTCCCTCCAGGCCGCCAGCTCTCCCCTCCCTCACATCCTCCCTCCGCTCCTGGCCAAGGGGTAGATTCTCCAGCGCCAGGGAGCACGGCTGTGTGGACACTCTGCTCCTCCCCCCCTCCACCATCAGGATCCCGAGCCCAGTCCTGAGGCTTAAATTCAAGGGTAACAGAGCGTGGCCAGTAAGGCAGCCGGAGCCCTGGGGGCCCTGGGGACTTCACGTTCCCTTCTGCCGGAAAGGAGCATGCCGGAGCCCGCAGCAGGGAGGCTTGCCAGGCATGTGCGAGGCTCACGGGCACTTGGGGCCCAAGCTGCTGCCTGGCAGGGGGTGTCCCTGGAGACGCCCTGCACGGTGCGGGCCAGCTCTGCTAATGGGGGGAGCACCCCTTCACAGCCCAGCGAGGGGGTGGTCTTCAGCACTGACAGAGCAGCCCAGGGAAGTGGCTGGAGGGGGCTGGGGTGGGGACAAAGGCGTGCAAGGCCGGGGGAGGGTCGTGGGGGCCGGTGGGATGCCACGGAGAAGGGCTCACAGGGTCCCAGAGCTAACCAGGCCCTGGGCCTGCTGCCTGCAGCCTGGGGCGTCGGGACCCCAGGGCGCTGAGGTTCTGAGTCCCGGTGTGCGCCGAGGGCAGGCGAAGGAGACGCCCCAGCCCCCCTTCCTCCTGAGGACCCCAGTAACCCTCCTGTGGCTGGCGGCCCCTTCTCTCCAAATGCCCAATTGCCCAGAGGCGGGGCTTGGTTGTCCAGTCAGGGGCCGTCCGGGGCCTGCTGCCCAGCTGGGGGCACAGCCAGGGGAGAAGGGGTCCCACGAGGGCTGGCGTCACATGCCCGCCCCTCCGGCTGCCCCTCCTGGCCTGCTTTAGGAGATCGCCACTTTCATCTTGGGGCCAACACGGGACAAGGCCCCGGGGCTTGGTGGTGACAGGGAGCGTGGTGGCCTCCCCCCCACTATGCTCTGTCCGGGCTGCACCCCCGGGAGGGCCTGAGCCGTCACACCGTAGTAGTTGGGGGGGGTGTCTGTGACTCGGGGACGGTCTCACCTTCCTGTCATTTTATTATGTTCAGTACACATAACTCATTGCCTTCTTTACAGAGATTTCCGACAACTTCATGAATCAGAAGAGTGCTTGCAAGCCCTTTGGGGTCAGTCTGCTTGGTGGGGGCATGGCTGGCCCCGGCATGCACTCCCTCTCCCACACACCCGCACGTGTGCACGCGGAGTGACAGCCCTCTGCAGACCGGCTCGGTGGGCACGGTCCCCCGGCTGCAGGCAGGTGCCCGGGCTGGGGTTGGATACCCACAGGGTCGGGGTCTTGGCCTCGTGGGGCCACGAGGGCCGGTAGGAGCCAGGGCTGGGTCCCTGCAGGACGCAAGCCTGCAGGGCAGCCGCTGAGAGGGAAGGCCGGTGGGTCCCGGAGGCTCTGTCCTTGCGTCCAGGCTCCCGCGAGAGGAGCACCCCCCAGACCCCTGCCATCTGATGCCAGTTCCTGGGCCTCTGGCGGCTGTTTCTGCGGGGGTCATGGCTTCGGGCTCATTTCGCTCAGGGACGCGCCTGTCTCTGGCCTTGTCCTCGTTCCCCATGACCTCCTGAAGGCCGGGGTAGGCTGCAGGGATGGCGGGGAGAGCTCACGGGCTGCAGGGAGGCTTGTCCCTGACTCCGGCCCGGCTGCCCTGCCTGAGGGCATTCTCAGGACACAGGTGTGCTCAGCCTGGCTGAGCTCCAAGGGCAAAGTCCCACAGGGTGGGGGCATGTGGGGGGCTGGGACGTGGCTCTGTGGCCACAGCGGCCCCATGTGGAAGTGTGGTCTACGCATCTGCTAGTGGTGGCCAGTCCCTCTCATGTCCTCCCTCCCCCAGCCCCGGTGCCACCTGCTCGCTGGGCTTCCTGGGATCGCTTCCCTTGCCTCACATCTGTGTGCGGGGGAACCCTAGCTGAGGGCACCTGATGTCCCCCCCAGCCCATGCAGGAGAGCAGGACCCCGAGGCCCCGGCCACTTCCTCTCCTCCTAGGTCCAACAGGTTGGAGCCAAGGGTGGGGGAGGGCAGTGTCCAGAGGAAGGTTGGCTCAGCGGGGGAAGGAACACCTCCCAGAAGGAGGCACCCAGAGCTGGGATGGGGCCGGACGGGTCCCTCGGTCATGGCCTCCTCCCATCTACCTGCACGGTAGCCAAGGGTCCCGGCCTCTCTACTGAGGTCACCCTGGCTTCTTCCCCTTCCCAGAGCCTGAGGATCCCCACCTTATCTAGATTAGGTTGGAAATGACCTCTGCTGCAGCCCTCGAGGAGTCCACCTGGGGAAGAGGTATGGAATCTACTAGAACACTGATGGGAATGCAGCTAGGCACCTGCCGTTGGAAAGGCCCTGAGCCACCAACGCCGGGTCCCCCCTCGCACCTGCCTCTCCCCCGTGCGACCATGAGGTAGCCTCCCGGGAGCTCCACCTTCAGGAAACCCGGCATTTCCAAATATAAGTTTAAAGAAAATGCAAGTTGCTGAGGATTTGTTTTCTTTGCATAATCAGTTCCGGAAAGGGTTCCCTCAAGTGTGGCTTCTGCTCCAGCAACTTTCCTGGGAAGGGGTCCCTCAGATGGGCTCCAGCAGCGGGAGAGGGAGGGGACTGGGACGGGCCCCAGGCTGGCGGGTGGCCTCGAGGGCCAGGCTCGGGGCTCGAACCAGGGGCGCGCGAAGCACAGGGTGCATGGTGACCCCTGCTTATACAGGCTTCTGGCTGCGGCCAGAGCGGGGCGGCCCCCAGACGAGGCATGCGGGCCTGAAGGGATAGCGTGTGTCAGGCCCACGGGATGGGGGATGGGGCGCCACGGGGCTGAGTGAGTCCCTCACTTGGCACAGTGGGGAGCCCTTGGCCATGTCACGCGGCCCAGCCCTCTGCATTCCCCAGCCTGACCCCATAGGGACGGAGGGAAGGATGGAGGGCAAGGGGCTGGTGGCTGGCTCCCCACGCCCCACGCTCCATCCCTCCATCCAGCGCTTTTTCCTCCCTCTTGGCAGGTGCTGGGACTGTGATCCCTCATGGGGGGGTCGGGGGGCAGCCCCAGGGGTTGGCCGTAGGGCACCTGGGCCCCTAGGGAGGCCGGTGAGGGGAGGATGAGCAGGGCTCCCCGGCAGCCGTCCACGGAGGGACAGCAGGGTGATCCCCTGGGCCCCAGGGCTTGGGGTACCATCCCCCCCACCCCCCGCTGCAGGGTTGCTGAGCCCATCCTGCCCAGTATGGTCCTTGCCTAAACCTGGGAGTGTCTAAAAATGGCAGCTCCCCTACCCCCTGCCCCGCCATGGCACCAGAGGGAAGAAGGGAGGGAAATTGCTTTGTAAACTGTCCTGGGCGGCCAGCGGCCCGGGGGCTCGGACAGCAGACAGGCCTTCGCCCTGGCCTGGGGGCTGGGCTCTGAGACCCGGCTGCACACAGGCCTGGGTCCTCCCAAGGCCTCTCTCCCGAGTGTGCGGACGCCGTCCTCTCCGTGTGTCCTCACGCGCTCGCCCTCTGTGCCTGCTCGTGCCCTCAGCGCCCCCACGAGCACACGGCCTGCGGGAACACGCCCGCCCTCATGGTCTGATCTGAGCTCCGGCCCCTCTGTAAAGGCCCCGTCCCTCGGCAGGACGTAGCCTGTGGCAACATGAAGGGGGGACTTCCCTCGAGCTGCTAGATGCTTCCACTTGTATGCACCTGAAAATCGTGTTGTGTCTTGTTGTAAGTGAAGGGGGAAGAAAACCAGGATTTCCCCTGGGCCTGAGCACGGAGAGGACAATAGGACAATAGGACAAAGGCTGGCCCTTCTCAGCTCACCCCCACACATCCCCCCACGCCCCAGGGTCCAACCGCGTGTGGGAGCCGACACCCTGTGGACGTCTCCTGCGTGTCCCAGTGAGCAGGTCAGTCCATCGCCCCGGCCCGGCCCGGGATCCTGGCCAGGAGACCAGGTGCCACCAACCCGGGGCTGTGGCTGACCCCCCCCAGGAGCACAGAGCAGCACCCCAGCCCGGCCCCTCCCCCACCCCGGCTGCAGGTGTGTGCTCCACGTTTCCCAGAAAGGCCCGCCCTGGTGGCCACCGCTCTGCCCCATCCCTCCCTGCAAACAGTCCAGGCTGCCCGAGGGGAGCCCGTCATTTGTCTTCACATCGAGTGGAATGTAACTCTAGCCCAGGCCGGCTAGCCAGCAGCCCTGCTCTGTTTCCGGGCAGCCCCTGCTCCCCAGCTCCCCTCCTCGGTGCCCCTGAGGCTGCGACAGTGGTAGTGAGTTCCAGCCCCCTCACCAGCCCCAGGAAAGCCCCAGGGAGTTGGGGCTCTTGTGTCTCCATTTCAAGAGCTGCTCTTTCTGCAACAGCTTTTTTAAAAATGCATGTGAATCAGCCAGGTATGAACAGAAGACAGGGCTGGGACCAGGCCCCGCCACCTTCCCTGGGGCCCATGGTGACCAGGCCATGGCCAGAGCCCGGGAGGGCAAGAGAGAAGCCAGGCGAGTCTAGGGGGCTCCCAACATCCCCGAACCCTCTCTCCAGACCTGCTCCTTGCACACGGTGGGGAGAAGAGCACCCAAGTCCCACTTCGTGGGGTTGTGGGGCTGGACGCGTGTGTGTGCCTGTGTGTGTGTGTGTGTGTGCTGCATTTCCAGAAAGTTCTTTCCAAGTGCAGAGCGACATGTAAGGCCTATGGATTCACTGTGATTGTATCAGTTTTCTCACTGATGAGCAAAGAGTGGGGGCCTGATGTCAGCACGGTGCTCAGCCCCGTGGAAACAACGCGGTCCACGGCTTCCGTCTGTGCTGTTCCCCACCGCCCAACCCGAAACACGACTGGGGCAAAATCAGGCCTGCTGTGACACAACTGTCCTTCTCAGCATAGTTCTCCCGTGTGGGGACTGCACAAGCCCAAGGTCCCCAGGCCCGGGCCCTACTGTGGTCAGGGGGCATAGCATTGGGAAGAAGTCGGCGTGGCCCGGCGTGGTGCAGAGCAGCCCGATGTGACCCAGGGTGGCCCACGGTGGCACGGCGTGGCCCGGCGTGGTCCAGAGCAGCCCGATGTGACCCAGTATGACCCACGGTGGCACGGCATGGCCCGGCGTGGTGCAGAGCAGCCCGATGTGACCCAGTATGACCCACGGTGGCACGGCGTGGCCCGGCGTGGTGCAGAGCAGCCCGATGTGACCCAGTATGACCCACGGTGGCACGGCGTGGCCCGGCGTGGTCCAGAGCAGCCCGATGTGACCCAGAGTGGCCCACGGTGGCCTGGAAGTGGCCTTGGATCCGAGCTGCCCCTCCTGCGGCCCAGGCTGCTCTCCTTCCCTCCGTGTGGGGCAGCCTTAGGGCCTGCCCTGGCCTGGGGCCTGGCGAGTGCCTGGTGGGGCCAGCCCCGGCTCCCAGCCGCCCCTGCTCACCAGGCACGCGGGGTGAGGGGGCCCCTGTGGGCAGTCGTGTTCGTGCCCCACCGCGTCCAGCTCTCCCCCGAGCACTCCCCGGCTTCTTCCTCTAGTTCACCCCCCAAGGACGCTCACTGTCATCGCCATTTCGCACCGCAGGAAACACGGTTCTGAGCCCCCGGACTTTGGGTGCAGTCGGGGGGGAGGGGCACAGCCGGGCTCCACGGCCACGGCATGTGTTGGTGGCCCAAGCATTGCCGATGGTTTCCACGTTTTGTCCTCTGTGTGTCAGAAAGCCCCAGCCAGAGGGACACGGTGGACAGCACAGAGCTGCTCATTCTCCGAAAACAACCCGAGCCGGGAAACGCTGGTGAAGAGAGTCGGGACGATTCCACGGAGACCCATCCGCCGTTCCGCCCATGGTCGGCCTGCAGGGTGCTAGATGTGGCTTGGAGTGGGTGGTGTGGCCACAAACATGGCTCCCCTGCCTGCTGGAGCGCTCCCAGGCCCTTCCAACCCCGACCCAGCCCGGCCCTGCCCACGGCAGCCCCCGTATGCGGGCAGGTGGCTTCCCACCCAGACCCTCTGCAACAAAAATGTGCGGAGGGCCCTCTGGGGGACAGGACGGAGCCGAGCGGGCCCCCGCGGTGCCCTCCCCAAGCGCCATGTGTGGCCACAGGGAGAGGGGTGAAGACACAGGTTCACTGGGACCACTTGGAAGTTGGCTCTGGCCATGCGGAGGCCTCGGCCCTGGGACGGCCGCCCTGGCCCCGCTCCCCGCCCCGCCCGTGGGGAAGTCACTGTCCTTTCTCCTCCCGTAGGTGGTACTTTGATGTCTGGTGCTCACTGGCCCTGGCAGGGCATCCCTTCCCACGCAGGCCCACACCCTCTGTACTCCAGGCCACCGTCCCCGCCCTGGTCACCCTGGCCCAGGACCCAGATGACCAGGGACAGCCCCATGTCCCTGCAGTCTGCTGAAATTATGCAAACTAGCCTGTCTTCAGCCCACTGGCCCTGGCTCACAGGAGACCACAGCGGGGTGTCCTGCCCCATCTGGCCCCCTCCTGACCCGCCCGGTGCTTCCCCGTGAGGCCCACGTGGTGTGTTGCAAACTCTCTCCCGATCTGTTGGCCTCACCAAATGAACAACAAATAAAAACTAAAACCTTGTGTGCACAGGGAGCAGCTCTTCCCGTCCCCTAGAAGAGGCCTTCCCCCTCGACTGACGAGCTTGGGCTTGTCATCGCTCCAGGCCCCTGAGGCCCCCGCAATGCGGCCAGCATGGCCCTCCACGGGACCCGGTGGGATCTGTGCCCGAGCTGGCTCCCCCAGCCCTGGGCCCTATAATCCCTGCACATTCCCCACCATCCGTGCCGCCCCCGGGCCCCCCGAAGCATCCTCACCTGCCGGCCTGTCCTGCCTACCTGGGGGCGGAGGCTGTGCCAAGGTCGGGGGAGGGGAGACGGACATCTGCAGCCCAGACCTCTCCCGGGGCAGGACAAGCATGGGAGTCTCCTTAAGGAGAAGAGGGCTGGGGCGCCTGAGGGATTCCATCAGTTAGGTGTTCAGCCCTTGATTTCAGCCCAGGCCATGACCTCAGGGTCCAGAGATCGAGCCCCGCATCGGGCTCTGGACTCAGCGGGGAGTCTGCTTAAGGATTCTCTCCCTCTGCCCCTCCCCCTGCCTCACCATCCCCTCCTGCCCAGGGGGGAAACACATGCTCTTTCTGTTGCTTTCTCCTCTAAAGAAAAAGAAAAAAAGCACAGTAGGCCTGGAGGTGCCCCTTTCTAAGGGTTTTCCATGATCTTTAAGAGGAGAGAGCAGCGGGCTCAGGCAGGAAGGTCTTGGCTGGGGTCATGATTGGCCATGAAGATGCCCCAGGGGACCCCTGACCCCAGCGCAGACACGGCCATTCCACTCCTAGGGAGGATGGCCAGAGTTCCTGCAAACAGACATGAGAAGGAGCGCCCAGGCCACGGGCTGACGCAGACCCGACTTAGCCCTCTTTGCGTCTCCCCGGGACGTCCGGGCTGGACACAGGTCACCAGGCTCTGTGGGGAGCGAGTGCGAAGGGCGCGGCTTGAGCTTCCAACCAGCAGATCTGACCTCAAGAGGGTGACGGCTCCCTTCCTGGGGCCCTGGGAGGGCTGGGAAGCGGGTGAGCCCCGGTGGAAGCCTCCTGCCAGCGTCTCGAAGCAGCCACCCCCTGCAGTGGGGGCTTTGCTCTCGGGGAGCCATCTCACAGGAGGGGGAGAGCCTGTGGCACCCTTCCCAGCAGAGGTACGCCCTCCCCCAGGCCCCTGACCCCTGCAGCTGCGGGGGATGGGGGGCTGGTCACCTAGGTCCCGGGTTCCAGGTTGGGCTTGTGACTCGGGCTCCCATGGGTGACGAACCTGGGAAGCCGTGTGGCCCGAGAGCGTGTCTGGGCCTCCCCTGGGCCGGGCAGCTGGAGCACCGTGCCCCTCCTTCCACTGCCCCCCTTGCCCCTCCTCCCATCCACCTGCCGCCTCCCCCCAGGACCGCTCCCCGAGGCTGACCTTTAGCACACTCCTACTCCGAGCTATTTTTGCCGTGTGTATAGGAGCACCCTGTGTGAGACCGTGTCGCGCTCCTTGACTTTGAGCAGAGCTGCCATTTGAGGCCGATCACGCTTTCGGGGGAGGTTTTGATCACACACTGCAGTGGGCCGAACAATGCCCCCCGTCCCCTGCCCCCCACCCAGGTTCACTTCTGCTCTGTAACCTCAGAACGGGAGCCTATTCGGAAACAGGGTCTTCGCAGTTATAACCAAGTTAAGAGGGGGCCCACTAGACAGGGGTGTGCAGCTGGTAAGCACCCTCCGGGGACCCCCAGGGAAGTCCGCCAGTCTTACTACGGGCAGTGGGTACGCCCCCAGGGAGATTCAGACGCACCTGCTGGCTGTCGCGGGGTGGGGGTGGGGACGGCCCCTCTCCCCCAGGCCTCCCCCTGTGGCTATAGCGAGGCTGAGCTGGCCTGCCCCTGTATGGCTGTGCTGGTGGCTTGGGGGTCCAGGGACCAAAGTGCTGGCCGTGCCCTCAGGAGGACAGTGACCACGTGCTGCCTCATTGGCCAGGGAGGTAGATGCAAATGGCCCTCGACCTGGAAAGGAAATCAAGAAAGGCCAGTGGGCAAGATGAGGGGGGACAATCAAAAGTTACAGGGCAGGGGCTCCTGGGTGGCTCAGTTGGTTAAGCGACTGCCTTCGGCTCAGGTCATGGTCCTGGAGACCTGGGATCAAGCCCCACATCGGGCTCCCTGCTCGGCGGGAAGCCTGCTTCTCCCTCTCTCACTCCCCCTGCTTGTGTTCCCTCTCTGGCTGTGTTTCTCTCTGTCAAATAAATAAAATCTTTTTTTAAAAATTAAAAAAAAAAGTTACAGGGCAGAGAAGTGGAGGGAGACGGGGACCAGGACACTGCAGATGCAGGAGGGGTGATGGGAGAGACAGGGCTGCGTGCAAGGCACCCCCTTCCTATAGTGAGCCGGGCCCAGCCAGACGCCCTGCTGCACACTCGCCCGCTGAACACCGGCGCCGATTCTGGCCGCCCAGACTCCGTTTCCCCACCTGTAACACTGGGGCAGCCGTGGGACCCGCCACCGACTTGTAGGGACCACGAAGTCAGGCGGCTGGGGGGCCAGGCAGTGCGCCTGTTCTACAGATGGGCAGGTAGAGAGGTTTTCCTGGGACTGGCTCACCTGGGCAAGGAGGCAAAGCCCGGCCTTTGGCAGAACCATTTGGTCTCTCCCACCTGTGAACAGCCCAGACCAAGCCACAAGGGCTGCCGCTGATCAGAGACCCTCCGAGAGCAGGGCCCCCGCGGCTGAGCACAGAGCAGGGCCGGCGGCGGCCTGGGGCTTATCTTCACCGCGGTCTGGATGCCTTTCTAATTCAGGGTTTTCTGAGCAGCCTGGGGTTCCTTAAATGGTCAGACGTGGCCTCACGGCCACTGGTCTCGTCATCAGCTCTGCATTCCACCGCCGGCCACAGCCGCGGTCCCCCAGGAGACGTCCACAGGTGGGAAGGGTCACTGTGCCCCCGCAGCGGCCGGGCCCGGAGACCGCTTCCCCGAGCTCCGACGGCCCCGCAGGACCGCACTCGGCTCCCGGAGCGCAGACGGCGCCAGGGGCCTGGACCGTGCACGCTTCCTTCCCACTGAGAAAGTCACCCCCCACCCCGGTAAAGGAAGCAGGTTCTAAAATCCAGGAAGGGTCTGATGACAGGTGCTGACTCTCGGGGGCGGGGGGGGAGTAGAGCAGACGCGGGTGCGGCCCCGAGCGGCCCCGAGCGGAGGGGAGGGACACGACACTGTCGGGCCAGGGCCTGGGGTGCAGAAGGTGGTGGGGCAGGAGCACGCAGAATGAATGCCCACAGCCCCCGTCTCTCAAGAGCCCCTTAGGTGCGGAGCCCACACAGCCCAGCCCCAGCCCAGGCTGGCCGTCTCGGGGTCCCAGACCAGCAGAAGGCCCCTGAGCTTCTGGTGGGGGGGGGCAGGCTTGGCCAGGACACCCTGGGTGCCAGGGCCTTAAGGCAAATGGGAAGCAGACCTTCTCATGGGAGCTCGGGGGACCCGGCACCCGAGGAAGGGGTCACCATGCCCTGATGCATGTCAGCCCCGACAGGTTCTGGGCTTGCCCCTCCACGAGAGCTCCTGCGTGTGGCGTCGGGATGGCTGCGAGAGGACTCACGTCCCCGAGGCAAGCCCCCACTCTGCCGTTCCCTGTGCAGGGGTGCACCGGCCCACTCACTGTGCTCACAGGGCGTGCCCAGAGCCGCGAGATCCTGGCTTTGAAGAAAGTGCCCCCTGACACTGCCCACGCGGGGGCAGGGGCTGCCTCCAGCTGTGCCCCCCAGGCCTTGTTGGGGGCGCTGCTGCCCGGCTGGTCTGGCCTCCCTCTGTGGCTCCCAACCCCGACTGAGGGACACGTTTTCGCTCCGGGCTGGCCCCGTCTCCAGCCTGCACGGGGCGGGGTGCAGGTGTCTGGCTTCACGTCGAGATGGGAAGAGTGGCTTCCCCCACGTCTCTGTGAGTGTTCGGGTCCTGCTGAGTGTGGGCCGTGGGGCTCAAACCTCTCTGTCCGCCCGGCTGTCTGGACTGGCGCCGCCCAGCCTCCCACCCCAAGTTCAGCCCCTGGTCCGTGCTGGACAACTGTGCCCCCCCTCCCATCCCATCTGCCCTCCAGTCCAGGGCACGCGCCAAGGCTGCACTCAGGGGGCCGTGCTCTTCCTGCTTGCACAGCCACTGCGACGCCGGGGCCGGGGCTGGGGAGCGCGATGGGCTGTCTCGGGTGCCCGGGGGCCTCGCTCTACCCTCCCCAGAGAGCTGGCAGGGGAGGCCACCCGTTCCCAGGTGGAGTCCCAGAAACAGAGCCTGTTCCCCATCTGCTGAGCCTGCCCCAAGCCTGACTCCCCTAGCCCAAGGAAGCCAGCTGGGTCTTGACCCTTTTCTTTCCGGAAACATCTTCCTAGTGGGGAGGAGGGAGAAAGCCCTGTCGGTCATCAAAGCGTAAGGAAGAGGCCTTAGGACAGCAAGGGCTTGGAGACCGCCGGGCTTCCAGGGCATGGCTGTCCCCACAGGTGTGCTAGCTCTGTCCACACCGCACCAGAGCCCAGTAGTGAAGGGTCGGGGCTCGAGCATGTCCACTGGGTGCCGAGCGCTGTGCTAGAGGTGGGGGTGTCCCGGGAGAACCCAGACACCTGGGCCTGGTTCCGAGTAACCGGGCCACAGCCCGACAAGACCCAGCAGCTCCTGCACCTTGGGCCGCCTGTGCCCCCTGTTCGCCTCCCAGAGCCCCACGCTCAGCCTAGGACCTCCCCCCGTGGGCTGCATCATGCCTGGAAGGAAAGGGGGGCCCAGGGACCGGAGGCGGGAGGGGCGGCAATAGCTAGAGGGAACAGGGAAGCTGCTATTTCGTCTGTTCTCAGGCCCACACTTCCATGGAGACACGTGTGACTTGGGAGCACAGTGGACACTAAGCACAAATCGTACAAAACCATACCCCCCTTCATGGAGGGCCTCAGGAGACCTGCGTGCCCCTGGCCCAGCTCTCCGGACAGGCGTCCCCTCCCAGGACTCGGCCCCTCCCATGGAATATGCCCGGCTGGGCGGAGAGCTTGGGGAGGGGTTTTGGGCCCCGTGCTATGATTGAGGCCTCGAGTCCCAGAGAGATGCCATTCTATGCACCAACGTGGGTGAAGACCCTTCTCCCGCAAGCAACCGGGGGGCCCCTGGAAACAGCCAGTGCCATGGCCCCGTGCCACATCCCTGCTGGTGCAAAGAGGGGCCCCATCCCCCCCTGCCCTGGACCATGACAGAGGCCGCCGGGACCCACCAGGACTGGGTGGCTTGCCCGCCGGCTGTTCCCTGTCGGGGCACAGAGGGGGACACAGGCCCGAGTGCGGCAGCTCAGCACAGAGCAGAGTGGAGAGACTGGGGGCTCCCCGACTTGCCCCTCATTCGAGCACCCTGCGGGGACAAGCGGAACCTTCTGTGGCTCCCGCCCAGCTCAGAGCCGCGGCCGCCGAGGGCCGCCAGACGGACGGTATTAATAGCTTTTCCCTGATGACCTTCCCCTCCATAAACTCATCAATTGCAATTTTCCCATCAGGGCTTCCCAGTTAGAGATGCAGAGCTGCTGGAAATCGCCCCGGGCCTGAGGTCAGCCGTTGGCTCGGTGCCCGTGGGAGCAGCTCGGCCGACGCTTCTCCGGACACGACGCTCCGGGATCCAGCGCCCTACGGGGAGTCCGGAGTCCGGGCTGGGGCAGCGGGATGGCCTGCCAGGCCGTGGGCACCGTGCAGGACTGCGTGACGAGGAAGCCCGAGGCGCACACGGGCCACAGAGACGGTGTAGGCCCCACAAGGGCCTTCCCGACAAGGGCGGGACCACCAGCCTCGGCCTTCTGAGTGTGTCTTGAAGGGGAAACCTTCCGCAGTCTGTTCTCAAATTAGAAAATAAAGCACAGGCCTTTAAGGGTTATTTTATATTCATGAGATTTTTTTTTTGAAAGAGAGAGATGGGGGAGGGGCAGGGGGAAGCAGACTCCCCACAGAGCAGGGAGCCGGATGTGGGGCTCGATCCCACAACCCTGGGGTCGTGAGCTGACCCGAAATCAAGTGTTGGAGGCTCGACCGATGGCAACACCCAGGCACCCCATATGAGAGATTTACAACAAATAACGGGTAACAATAGATACACTGAATTTATTTGTTTTTGGTTTTAAACGGCACACTTTCCGTGAGTCCTTGAACCTTTGGGGTGTTGACGCGCAGGGGAGAGAGCCAGAGCGCTCAGGACAGAGGGGCCCACGGGCCCCGGGGCCACAGGCAGGAGCGCAGTGAGGGGACGCCAGGAAGGGGTTCAGCCTCGCCCTCATGGGTCAGGGGGCCTCGGGCTCCCCTCGGCGACACCTCCAACTGCCCCCAGGGGCCATGGCCGCTTCAGTCTATGGAGGCTGTTCCCCCGCTCACACGCTCCCCTCTGTGTTGAGGAAGGCATCCGCGGGCCCACTTCACGGATGGAGACATCGAGGTACAGACCGGTTCTGCTGGGTCCCAGGTCCCATGTGTGGTTAGTGGGGACCCCACTCTCTTCCTTCTCCTGAGTCCCCGCCCACGCCCCCCACAGCCGTCCCCCATCACACCAGCCCCAGGCTTGCCTCCCCTCCTGCTCCATGGCCGGGCCTCCCACTCCGGAGCTCCAGACTGACCTTCAAAGTGGAAACAACTGTTTAAATATTAAATGGTCCTTGGAACACCTGGGCTTCCATTAAGACTGAATCAGAGCGAGAAAGAGACGTTTTAAAAGATCACTGGAGTTCTGAAAAGCTGAAGGATCGATGTCTGTGTCCTGAGGCTACGTCCACGATTTTGTTCCCCCTGCCCGCGGGTGCCCGGCCGCAGAGAGGCTGGGGGGACCTCCCTTTGGGGTGCACGGGCCAGGAGTGTGTACGGGTGGGGAGGGGACACCAGCTGGCCTGTGCACGAAGGGTGTGGGGTCCCGACGTACTCGGCGATGGCCCTCACGTGGAGAGCCAGGGGCCGGCGGCTCACTCAGGGGTCCGGTGGGGGCCCAGGCCAGGGCTGCAGCAGGGCATCAGCCAGCCCACCGTCGCAGGAGCGACTGGGACCAGCTCGCGAGTCCCCGTGTGAGGAGGGGCCTGCATCCGCCCGGACGGCTTCGCTTCTCTCTCAGATGCTGCCCTGGAAGGCCGAGCACGGTGCTGGCGGGTGGGCCGGCGCCCGGCAAGTGCCCGCCCGGTGTCCATCACGCACGGGCTGCGAGGAGCCACAGGGAGCCTCTTCCGGGCCATGTGCCGTGTGTCCCGAGGAGAGACACAAGGACACAGCCCCGGCCAGAACGGGGGGCCGGGAGCTGCTGCAACCTCAGCCCACGGGCCACACGGGCCACGATCACCAGGGGTGCCGGGCTGGAGAGGTGTCCCCTGGCCTGGGGCCTCATCACACCCGGACCCGCCACCGGTGCCTGCAGCCTCCCGCGTCCCAGACACACCCGGCACGGGGCACCCAGCGCACTCGGTCCTCACTGAGGCTGCGTCTCCCTCCTGGGCTGGGAACCGGGCCGAGCCGCCCGGCACTGGCGTCACCAACCCCAAACCTCCTCGGCTCCTTTGGCCTCTCGTGCGCCTCCCAGAAAGGGGGCCCTTCCCCAAACCGCTCTAGCCGTGAGCTTCTGGGGCCGGTTTCCCAGCATCCCCGTCCCTCCTGGGCACAGGACGGCCGATCCCTCGGCCTCTCAGCTGGAAGGAGGGCCCATCGGCCTGCAGCCTTGGGTAGATCCGGTCCCGGGAGCGGGCACCGGCGACACCGCACAGGCTCCGACGGCGACCCCGGCCCGGAGCTGCGAGACGGGAATCTGGGGCTCCAGGCACTCCCACTGTGAGCCAGCCTGCTTGTCCCCCTGCGGCTGAGGACAGGAAGCACCGTCCTTGTCCCCTGCAGGCGGTCAGCAAGTCGGCCAAGCTGACACACAGGCCAAAGCTACAGGACATCAGGCGCTGGGACTCCTGGGGTCCACATGGGAAGCCGTGCCTCTGCCCGCGGTTCACGGTGCAGAGTTAGGAAGCACGTCAGCTGGCGTGGGGAGGAGACTTCCCTTCAAACACACAGAGCTTCCCCCTGGAACTCCCGAGCCGGGGGGCCCCGTTTTAGGGAGAAGGCAAATGCGAGACCACTTTTCAGGAACCTGGCTGCCTGTTGGGGCGAGAGGCAGGGCGTGGTCGGGGACCTGCCACCCCGCCACGCAGCGTCTCCGCGTCCCTGTGTGGGGACAGCAGGCCCTGTGCTTCTCCGGCCAGAGCTCGGGAGGCCCCACCACATGCAAGCGCCCTCGTGGACGCTCTAGGGCTCCAGCGATCCCCCCAGTCCCACATCAGCCCTGGGATCGCCTGTGGTCTGGGGGGTTCAGAACCCCTTTTAGATCTTAGGCCCAAAAAGTCTGGCCGTCTGTTGTGACCTCCATGCCTCCAGCCTCTGTAGAATGGGTCCAGGAAGGCCAGTCCTCGGGGTGGGAAGGAGAATCTGCCCGCCGGGAAAACACGCCTCCAATGGGTGCCCGATAAACAAGCAGACAGTTGGACAGCGGCCCAGCTGGCCTCCTCCCAGAGCAAGGAGCTCAGGGCCGGCCCCGGGGAGAGGGCCCACGACCAGAGCCGTGAACAGGGGGAGCTGAGGTCCCAGCATACGGTCTGTGCAGGGGAGCGGGCACAGCGCCCAGCCCTGGGGGGACCCAGCCCCCCGCACGGCATCACGCACGCCACCCTCGAAGGTGGCTTACACTGACAGACGGGGAGACTGAGGCTGCTCCCTGAGCCCGAAGCACAAAGCTGCCAAGCAGCGGTTGGACGTGGGCAGCGTGACCGCCACGGGGCCTGGACGTGCAGGACGTGGGCCCCGACGGAGACAGCGACCTTTGCATGCAGCTGTTGGTCGTTCGCACGCCTTCTTTGGGGAAATGTCAGCAAGTCCGAAGCCAGGCTCTCAGTCAGATGACTGGGGTTCTTGCTGTGAGCTGTGGGAGTTCCTTCTGCATTCGGGACATGAACTCGCCCTTGGGGCTGAAGTACATCCCCCCGTCCCGTGGGGGTCCCTCCGCTCAGCTGAGCGAGTCTCCGCCTGGGCTGGGATCCCGGGACCTCGCTTGTCTTCCTTTCAGACCCAGATGTTGGCTTTCGGGGTCGATGCCTGTTTTACCCGGGAGTTTAGGTTCAGATCTAACGCTCACATCCCTAATCCGTTCTGAGCGGGTTCTCGTGTTTAAGGGCCCAACTTCATCCTTGTGCTTGTGACTGTCCAGTTTTCCCAACACCACTTACAGGAGGGACTGTCCTTCCCCCCACTGCGTACTCTCGGTGCCCTTGGTGAAGACCGATGAACAGGGTGCGCGTGAACGTGTGTCTGGGTCCCGCACTCTGTTCCCCCATCTGCATGGCCGCCGCGCAGGCGTTGAGGGTCCCAGGGAGACCGCGTTGGGTCCCGCTCGTTCTGTTCACGTCCCGCTGGGCACAGACACGGCCCTGTCTGGTCGCTGCGCCCTCTTCCCACGCCCTCCCCCAGGCTTGGGTGCAGGGGCCAGCCCCCAGCCGCACGAGGCCCTCACGTGCCTGCTGTAGCTCCTACAGAGGCTCAGGGAGGAGGTCAGGAAGTCGGTCTGAGGACGGTTCTGCAAGACAGAAGGAATTCGTGGCTTTGTTGACCTTGGGGCAGATATGGGAAGTCGGAAGTCGGAAACAGAAGGAGCAGGAAAGCTGCCCTGCTGAGTTTCCCCGAGGATCTCGCCTGGCTGAGCCTGGGCCTGCCGGTGCGCCCCTCCCCGCCCGACCAGGTGGGCTCCCGGCTGCCCGCTCGGAGGAGGAGGCGGCTGGGGCACGGAGAGGTCGAGTCACTTGCCCCACGGGGCACAGGAGGGCTCCGACAGGCGGCACCCAGGACCCAGGACCCCGGACAACCCCCTCTCCCCTGGAGCCCGGGCTGTGGGACCCCCCCATACAGCTGGCAAGCTTGGGGTATTGGGAGGCGAGGTGGGCAGAGGCAGTGCTCAGGCCGGGACACCGTCCAGGGCCATCAGCCCGTCATCCCTACAGGACGGGGTGAGGTCGGAGCTGGGACGCCCTCCCAGCGGCTGAGAGTGCTCTCTGTCCCCGCGCGTGCGCTCCCGGGGACCGAGGCCAACACCGAAGGAGGCTCAGCACCTGACCGCTCCAGCGGCTGCCCCCGCGAGGGCCATGTCACCCCGGAGCCTCCCGCTAAAGACGGGGGGCCTCTCCCAGAAGCAGTTCCCTGTGCTTGGCGGCAGCAGGCTGAGAGCCCGGAACAAGAGGGAGCAGCCGCAGACCGGGGCTCAGGCCGTGGCCCTGGGGACAGTGCCTCCCTCGCAGGCTTCAGGCCGCCTGTGCTGGAAGCCGGGGGCCTCAGGCACGCAGCAGTGTTCTCCTGCCCAGGTAGCCCGGGGCCGCCTCGCCCGGTGGCCGGGAAATGCGGGCTGGGGGCCCTCAGCTGGAGCAAGGCCACAGCACCCCCTTCTTCTGGCTCTCGGCCTGCCCCTGCGCCCTTCCCTCACCCGTTCCCTGCGGTCATCCCCTTAACCAGCCAACTACGCTGTGAATCCTCGTCCTGACATGAGGGATCCTCAGCCGTCGCTGATGGCCTCACTCGTCCCCTCATTCAGAAGTGACCCCCGGGCCAGGGGCGCCCGCCCACACTGCCGTGATCGCCGGACAATATCCACTCGCGGCTCTGCCGGAAGACGCCGGCTGCCGTATCCCTGGACCGAAGGCCGAGGCCCCATCAGGCGGCCTCCTCAAGGCACCTCTGCCGGCTCGTGGCTTTGAAGGGCTGGGTACAGACAGCCTGCGCCCAACACATCACCCAAGGTCACCCGAGGCTGCCGACCCGCGGTCAGCCTGATAAGCCGCTGTCGGGAGCAGAGGTCTGCAGGTGCAGCGAGCCTCTGCGGCAGACCTCGCTGCCGGCCGTGAAGACGGGTGGATCAAAGGGACGCTTCCAAGTATCAAAGGAATGGATGAATGCTGGCATTTTCCTACGCCAGGCTCCCCTCGCCGGGGCGGGAGTTTGTGGCGTTGGTGATGAAAGTGGCGGTGTGTCCCCGGTGGCAGTGACGTCGGGAAGATGCAGCCCCGGGTGTGGGAACACGGTGTGTTGGGGTGGGGCTGGGGGAAGTGTGGGCGGCGGTGGTGGGTGTTTGGGGAGCCCAGGGACCCCTAGTCAAGGGGAGGAGTACACAGAGGGGGGACTGAGCTGGACCTACTAGTCCAGACCATGTGGGGGGACCCAGGTGGGCTCCCGGGCATCTGTTCGCTTGACAAGCCCAGTGGGGGGTGCCTGGAGATGCTGGGTGGCCAGCTTGTGCCCACGGCGGAGACACACGGGTCACAGTGGTCCCAGGAGCTGCTGGGGATCCCTGGGGGGCTGGGTGCCAGGTCCCCAACAGGACAGAAATGCCATGCTTGAATTTCTGGTTGTATCTTTCAGAAACGACCTGCCAACAGAGGGCTGGGCACGAGAGCCCTCTGACACCCAGTCTGAAGGACCCCCGGCAGAAAGCACTGGGAGACAAGGGCCTCCAAAGAGGCAACCCGAACTCCACCCTCCGACAGTCCCGGGTTCTCTGATTTTCCACTCGGCGGTCCCTCTGCAGCCGAGCCTCGGTGAGGGGCCCGGTGCTCCCTTTTCCAGGACTGATCATTTAAGTATTTCGAAATGGCAGAAATCACAGATTTTACCCAAAGGACAAACTTTCTTTTGATGTCCTGTCAGATCACAATTGCCAAAGTGCATACATGACCAATCTTTGGAAATAGCCAAACATAGGAGGACGGCCGGTGGGATTGCTTAACGCGCTGTGGCCCGGTCTTCCAGGAATCCCGTGGTTCTGTGGGGCCTTGGGCGCCTCCGGAGGCCGACGAGCTGGCCGGGAAGGACATGGCCATGGTCCCCCCAACCCCATGGCGAGTGGCTGCTGGCCCCCCCCCCCCCCCCCCCCCCCCCGTCCTCTCCTCTCCACCCTGCACGGCAACCAGCACGCATCGGCATCGAGCTGTAAGGCTGGGCTCAGGTTTAACTCATCGGCCCAGGCAAGAGCACGGGGAACAGGTTGGAGAGCCCCAGGCAGACGGCTCTGGCCCGTGTGCAGATGGGAAGGAGGCCAGCGCCACGGGAGCTCCGTCCCCTCCTTGCCAGGGACGCCTGTGCCCCTGGGGAGCCTGGCAGCAGGCTCACTCGAGTCAGGAGCACACCCCCTCGCCTTTCAGTCCCTGCTGAAAACTTCATCGGCTCCCTGGCTCGGGAAGAACAGAGAAAGCTGGGCCGACGTTTCAGCTGTTTGGAACATTCCAGGGCTCGTGCTGCCCATAGCCTGACCTCAGGATGGCTCCTTGAAGTGAGTTTTGGTTTTTTCCTTAGCTAAATCCTTTGCATTAAAAAAATTTTTTTTGAGATTTCCACTATTTTCCCTCTTACTTCTCAAAGCATTTATTACAGGCCAAACTCCAAGCTCCCAGCCCCGCGGGGAACCTGGACCCGAGGATCGGGAGAGCGGGGAGGCTCATCGCCACGCCTCCAGCCGCAGGGGCCGCAGACCCCCCCACATGCACACACGCACACCTGCTCACGGGCCCCCTCCTTCAGTCTGCTCTGAGACCCGGAGACCCATTCCCATGTGCCCACACCCCCGTTCCCACCTTCAGTGCCCCCTAGAAGCCTCTGGCTCCCAGGCCATCCACGTCTCTTCCCACGTGGCTCTGCACCCCCAATCCCCGCCCCAGCCCATAAACCTCCCTGCACCCGCTGAGCGAACGGGCATCCGCGGAGGCCCACAGAGCCTCCTCTTGTCCCTGCCTCCTGCTGGAACTGACCCCCAGCCTCCTGAGAGCCCGGTTCCCTCACACCCTCCCACCATGGGCAGGGGTCCTCTCCTCCATCCCTCCATGACTGGGGGACAGGCTTTCCTCCTGGCTCCTCCTTGTCACGCGGGGCCCCCGTGCCTCCAGCCTCCCTAAAACCTTCCTCCTGAAACACATCCTTGTGCTGTGACACCGCCCGGGACCCCCGGGACTCATCCCACCCCCAAGGCCTCGACACCTGCTTCTGGAACTGTTGCCAACTCCAACCTGCTTCCTAGAGAAGCCAGAGTCCACCTGGACAGCCCCCCCACCTGCTCAGCCTGCTGACCTCGCCCTGCCGGCCTCCCGGCCCACAGAGCCCCAGACGGGGTCATCCCACGGGCCACCCCTCCTTCCAGTCCCACCTCTGG
The DNA here is from genome assembly GCA_004023965.1 of Spilogale gracilis. Classification (NCBI taxonomy): domain Eukaryota; kingdom Metazoa; phylum Chordata; class Mammalia; order Carnivora; family Mephitidae; genus Spilogale; species Spilogale gracilis. The sequence continues at coordinate 20,033 of PITA01005677.1, read as the reverse complement.
GGCTCACTCCCTCTGGAGCCCAGGGCCACGTTCCCGTGACCCCTTCCCTCTTGTGTGTCCTTCCTTCCTCCTGTCCCAGTGGGGACACATTGTACGTTGGGGGACCAGGGAGGTGGACAGAGTCCAGAAAGGTGGGGGCGGGGGTGAGAAAGGGCTGGGGCGTGCACACATGTGCCGCTGGGGACCCGGCCCGTGGGGGACTCGAGTGAGGACCAAGTGCTCCTGGGGGCTGGCGACCAGCCTGTCGTCTGATCTGCCGCAGGGGGACCGACGGGCCCTGCGACCCAGAGCCTCCCTGGAGAGCAGAGAGCCGCTCAGGCGGGCACTTAAACGCCAGCTGGGACAGGGTCTGCGGTGTGCCCTGCTCTCCGTGCGGAGCGGAGGGGTGAGTTTGCGGGAACGGGCGTGTGTGTGAGTGTGCGGGGGGCTGTTGTGCACAGCATGTGTGTAGGCGTGAGCACGCGTGAGCGCCCGTGGGGGTGCGGGACACGTGCCGCGTGTGTGAGCCCATGTGCGCGCTGCGGTGTGTGTTCCTGACGCGTGTGATGGTGTGCGATGCGCGTGCGTGTGCAGACCCCACCCAGGCTCGGGCACGGTCTCGTGCACTTCTGCAGCACTTCCACTCGAGAGTGTGCACAAGCCGTCGCACTCTTGGCCTCCTCGGGGCCCCGGACAAAGCACACTTTGGTGGGCGTGACTCATGAAACAGGGCGCGAGCGCTGAGTCCCCTCCCCTCCCGGGTTCCCGTGGGCACAGGCCCGCCCAGGCCAGGGTGCACGGGTGACTCCTCGGCTCCTGCATGGAGGGCAGGCCACCTGCTGTCCGGGCCAGGCGGGCCATGGAGTTGGAGGGACCAGGCCCCTGCTGCCCCGGGCATGGGAAGCCCCAGGCGCTGAGCCAAGAGGGGCCCCAGAGTGCTCTGCCATTCCCGACTCGGGCAGTGTGCTTGGGGCCAGCTCTGCGTGTTCCTGAGGGCGCCAGGCCCCCGTGGGCTCCAAGTTCGAAGTGGAGAGGTCTCTTCCATGCATTTGTCCAGGACTGCAAGTTTTTACCTTAGAAAATAAAAGGAAACAGGTTTCCTCTCATTGTGCCTGCGGCTGGGGTCCCTCTGAGTTTTGCTCTGCCAAGGGGAAAGCTTGAGGCTTTGCCCCCGGATCGGTGTCTCGTGGCCTCAGAGGTCTCCCACAGATGCCACTTCCTCACCTCCGGCTCCCTCAGCACCCGGCTGGAGGGCCTGCAGGCCGCGGAGGGGCCCGGATAGCACAGCCAGACCGGCACCGCCCCCGCAAGCAGGAGCCCCGTCCTCCGGTGACATTCCGAGGCCGCGCCACCCCTCGAACTCCTTCTGCTACCGTCACCTGAGCTGCCCTCCCCCAGTCCCGCTCAAGGACCCTGTCCTGCAGCCTCCCGCCGCGCCAGCCCTTGCCCAGCCTCCTGCGTGGGCCGATCGGCCAGCTGGACTCCGTCTGCTGCCCCTTCCACACGGCGCTGCCCGCACCCCCTCCAGCAAAGGCGGGACACACACGACTCTGCGGTTGGTGTGTTTCCTCGGTAAACCGCCGTCGGGAGCTCAGCTTCTGAGTCCCCAATGCCACCTTCAGCCTGGGTTTATGTCCACAAGGACAAGGATATCCTTGACGCTCCCAAGGGATGAGCTGGGAGGTGGCCCTTGTGGCCCGGGGTCTCAGGCCAGCCCCACGAGAACCCCAACATGCCCGGTAGGACACGAAGCCACGCAGACAGGGTCCACGTGTCCAGAGCTCCCATCGTGTGGGATGGAGCGTGCTTAGCTCGTGACTGAACCACGACTGATAGGACTTACCGACAAGCAGGACAGGCACATCACCTGTCCCTGTCACGGCATGGCCCCCACATCCAGGGACAAGGATGGGCTGGGCCGAAACCCACAATCGTCCCAGAGTGTGGGACGGAACCCACAGGGAGAGTGGGCAGCGGGACACCTGCAGTCCCGTGCGCCCAGCCCGGCAGGTGGGCGGGGCCAGAGCTCAGCCGGACACACGTGCTAGAGCTGGACTCCTGGCCGCCCGCTGCTCTCCGGGCTCTGCCGTGCTTTGGGGCAGAGAGCCACGGGGGGCATTTGTGGTCTCGGGGCGGCTTTGTGACCGGAGTCAATCCCCTCCCGGCAGGGGCCCTGCCCAAGGAGTTGCCACCAGAGCTGTTAGGAGGCTGACCCTCGGCAGTCCCCCGACCCGCAACGATGTCCAGGCAGCCGAGAAACCCGCCAGAGTCACCCACGGACCACCCTATCCCTCTTCACCAGTGAGTCACGGAGAAGATAATCCCAATGTAATGATTTAAGATCCGAATGACATAGTTTTCCCAGATTTGATCAAGATCCCATTTCTTGCTATCAAAAGGAACAGAGGAATAAGAGCTCCTAAACCTCGGAGAGCCGACACAATGACTGTGTACACTGAGCTGTGGACTTGGGGAAGGAGGAGGACGCACACTGCTTACCCGGGCCTCACGGCAGTGAGGGTCTACACAGAGGAAGAAGGAAGGGGTCCTGCTGGGAGAAATCCGGGACAGAGAAGAGCTGGAGAAGATGACAGAACTGCCGTCTGACCCCGCTGGGACCACTGCTTGAAGCTGTAAATTGAAAAAGAAAGTCTGGGGCACCTGGGGGGCTCCATTGGTTAAGCAACTGCCTTTAGCTCGGGTCGTGATCCTGGAGTCCCGGAATCGAGCCCTGCATCAGGCTCCCTGCTCGGCGGGCAGCCTGCTTCTCCCTCTGACCTTCCCTGTCTTGCTCTCTCTCTCATTCCCTCTCTCTCTCTCTCAGATGAATAGAACCCTTAAGAAAGAAGGAAAGAAAGGAAGAAAGAAAGAAAGGAAGAAAGAAAGAAAGAAAGAAAGAAAGAAAGGAAGAAAGAAAGAAAGAAAGAAGGAAAGAAAGGAAGAAAGAAAGAAAGAAGGAAAGAAAGGAAGAAAGAAAGAAAGAAAGAAAGGAAGAAAGAAAGAAAGAAAGAAAGGAAGAAAGAAAGAAAGAAGGAAAGAAAGGAAGAAAGAAAGAAAGAAGGAAAGAAAGGAAGAAAGAAAGAAAGAAAGAAAGAAAGAAAGAAAGAAAGAAAGGAAGAAAGAAAGAAAGGAAGAAAGAAAGGAAGAAAGAAAGGAAGAAAGAAAGAAAGAAGGAAAGAAAGGAAGAAAGAAAGGAAGGAAGAAAGAAAGAAAGGAAGAAAGAAAGGAAGAAAGAAAGAAAGGAAGAAAGAAAGAAAGAAAGCCCACATTTTCTAGAGGATTTTAATAAGACCCAGAGTCTACACAACATAAGATTGCAAATATTCAGGACAATCCAAGGAATCCAAAATCACCTGATGTACAGGGAGCCACAAAAATGCTCCAGAGAAGGAAAAGCCACAGGCACCGCCCCCTGCCCCCGACGTGACCTCAGTGCTGGAATCATCTGATGGAGATTCGCATGCACCTCCTGTGACCATGCTCCACGTGGTAAAGGCAAATACACTTGAAGTGAATGGAAAGATAGAAATTCTCTGTAGAGAAATAGAAACCCCCCCAAACAGCTGAATAGAAACTTTACAACTGAAAGATAAAATATCTGAAATTAAGAAGAAATCACTAGGGGGCCCAGAAACAGGATGGCAGTGGCCGGAGAGGGACTGGATGTATAGAGAGATCTATAGAAAATTTCTAACCTGGGCAACAGAGGAAAAACCAGTGTCAAAAAGAAACGTAGGGACTCGGGACACAGCAGCAAGAAGTCCACTGTCCATGCCACGAGAGTCGCAGAGGAGAAGAGGGAAGCAAGGGTGAAGTGGTAACAGCAGAAAGTGTCCCAAATTGGGGGCAAGACGCACGTGCGGTTCTAACAAGCTCAGCAAATCTCCAACAGGCTGACTCAAAGAAAACCAGCCACAGCACAAACGATCTGCCCAACAAACCCCCAGGATCTGATGAACCCAAGAGAAAGGAGATGCATTACACCTTGGGAAGAACAATCAGATGACCGTTGCTTTCTCCTCCAAACCACAGAAACCACAAGGAGATATGGAGGAACCTGAAAGGCACGTCGCTAAGTAAGTCAGTCCAGAAAAGCTGCACACTGTGTGCTTCCAACGAGACATTCTGGAAAAGGCAGAAGAACAGATAGAAAAAAGGTGGTTGGGGTCGGGCTGGGGCACGTCTGAGCAGGGGGGGGAGCGGGGGCACCCCCCTGGACTTCCTGCTCAATTTCTCAGCAAAATTTATTCTACTCTCTAAAAAAGACTATTAATGAAAAAGAAATCAGACCCAAACTAGACAGGTGCAAGCATCTTCTACAGGCGCGGGACAATGTCTCTAAGGGGAAGGATGCGGAGGGGCTCCTGCGTCTTATTGGAGGCGACTGACCGCACCAAGGTTGAGCAGAGCAGGGCAGGGGAGGGGAGGGCAGAAGATCACAGGCCCGAAGCCACCAGGACGAGAGACACAGACGGAGGGGACGAACGAGAAGTCCGGTGGTTTCCACGAGCACGTCGGTGTCCGTGGTTCGACACGGCAGTCAGAGTACACAGCGAACCAGCATGTGATTGCGGGAACCCCATCGCCGGCGCGTCAGCGAGCTCGCGACCCGGAGGGGCAGGCACGTTCTGGGAGAGGGGGATGCACGTGAGCCAGCTCTGCTCCAGCCAGGACCACGGCGGGCTGTTGCGACCCCGGGAAACTGGCGGGGGCGAGGTTTAGGGTCCTGTGCCCCTCCACTGGGGACGAGAGTGGGTTCCCACCGAGAGCTGGCAAGCACAGGCGGCCCCAGAGCTCCCGGGAACACCCCACTTTCCATCCCGAGTCATTTTTGGCTCCGTGAGAATGTTCTCTGTCTGGCCATTTGCAGGCTCCCAGAGAAGGAAGCTGGGACTGGGTGGGGGAGTGGGGGCTCCTGCTGGGGGGGGAGGGAAGGGGTTGAGCATGCCCGAGCCAGGCCTGGGCACTACCCGCCCTCAGGCGGCCACCCCAGGGCCCTTGGTACGTCGGGGCTGGCTGACCCGTGGGCACCGCTCTGGGTGAAAGTACTGCTCAGAAAAGGGACCGTGTGAGGCCCGGGGGACACAGGCTCTACAGCCCACCGGGTTCCCCAGGGCGGCAGCAGGAGGCAGGAGCTCACGGACACAGAGCCGCTGGGGGCAGGGCATGGCCAGCACGGGCAAGCCGCAGACCTCTGCCTGTCTCGGGGCTGTGTTGCAGGAAGACAGAAGATGGGGCTCAGCTTCCCAAAAAAGAGGCCTGTGGCTTAGAAAGATGGAGATATTGTTCTGCGTCTGCCGTCCCAGGACAACCCCCTTGAAGGGCCCCAGGGGCCTTGGACCCCCAGCTTATCCCCAGGGAGGATGGTGCAGGGGAAGGTGGGAAGAGGAATGGGGCAGCCCCCTCAGAGAGACAGAGAGTAAGATAAGCAGCACCCTCTTCACTGGGTTCCCGGGGTCCATGCTCTCGGGGGTCCCTGTAAGTGCCAGGCGACCAGCGGGGCTCGAGGCACTGGAGGAGGGCTGCCTGCAGGAGGCCCGGGGGTGCTGGGGGACTAGAGCTGGGCTTGGGGCGGCCCCAGCCTGCATAGGCCCCGAGGGTTTGGGGGAGTGCAGCTCCTCCCGCCTCCTCCCTATTCCCCCACCCTGTGCTGCCCCGTCCTCACTGTGTCTGAGACTCAGAAGAAACCTGTGTACCCCAGCATCCCACCCAGGCACCAGTGCCCGGGGCCGGCAGGCTCAGCCCCCACCCAGAGAGGTGGGGGGGACAAGGGGGAGTGCAAGGAGAGCATCGATAGAGGTGTTCTCGGGGGTGGGCAGAGGGGGGCCAGGAGCTCAAGGAGGGGCAGTGGGGCTCTGTTCGGGACGGGGCTCCTAGGACAGCAAGCAGCCCTGCTCAGGGAGGAAGTCCGGACCCGAGCTGGTTTCACCGAGTGTGGACGCCTCCAGGAGCCTCCCCAGGTCACAGTAGAGACGGGAGATTCAAGGGTGCCTTCTCCAGCCAACTGGAGTGCGGTGAATGGTGGTCCCCCAGACTGCTCATCTCCTGACCGCTGGGGCCTGTGAATGAGGCCTTATATGGAAAAGGGGTCCTTGCAGATGTGACCAAGCTAAGGACCCCAGGATGGGATGTCCCAGGACCCCCGTGGGCCCCGACTCCAGCCCACGCTGACCTCCCCAGCCCGGTTAGGACAGCCGGCCTGCCCCGTGTGCGCCTGCACCGTGTGAGCAAGGCCTACAGCGGGAGGCCGAGCCCGGCAGCTGGAGCAGCGCTGGGCGGCCACCGGAGGCTCGGAGCGGTGGCCTCTGCGCCTGTCCCCTGCCCCGCCCACAGTCCCCTTCCTGCCAGCCGGGGCTTTCCAAGCAGTCACTCACCACGTCCCCGGGGTTTGTCCATCTGGGATCCCCGCCCATTCAGGGGATCTGACTTGCCCGGGGTTTTCATGTATCTTCATGCCGCTTATGTAAGGAGCGCTTTGTGCATCAGGCAGGCTCCGTGGTCCCAAGGGAACCGGCAAAGGGAAAGCCTGCCGCCCAGGCCCGGGGTGCGCTGCAGACCCCCAGCTCCTTGCAGCCCTGACCAAAGCACCTAGCCTGTCCCCACTTTCTCATGAACCCCCCTTTCTAGCTCTGCCTTCCTCCCCTGCCCCCCAGTCTCAGGGTCAGAGAGCAATGCCCTGGACCATGACGCTGGGACCCCCAAGAGGCCCAGCAGGGGATGATGAGGCACGAGTGGGAGGCCAGCTGGGGCAGGATTCTGGGACAGGGTATGTGGGAGGTGAGTGGGGGAGGGCGGGAGGTGGGGTCCCCCGTAGGGGCCTTGGGGACACTAAGACACACTCAAGGACGGCCCTGCCTGGAGAGAGGGAAAGCTGGGGGCCTCTAGTTGTCTCGGTCATTGCCAGGGGCTCCTGGGGCATTAACGAGGGAGGTTCCAGGCCTCGGTGAGCACAGGATGTGCACCAGGCTGGAGGGACAGAAGGAGGGGGTGCTCCAGAGCCCAAGGCCCAGGGTCCTGCGCCAAAGCTCAGAGTGGAGAGATGCAGCAGGGACGGGAGCCTCAGCTGGAGACGGAGGGAGGGAGAGATACCTGGCTTCCCCCCCACCCCCGTTCTGCCCCTGGGAGCCCTCCAGGCCCGGGGGAGGGGGAGGCTGTGGGTCCTGGGACAGAGCCCAGGAGCCGAGCTCAGCAGGGGAGTTCCAGCACCCCACGGGCCTCCCAGAGGCTGAGAAGCAAAGTGTCAGATGGGAGGCCGTGGCCTGGGCCCCCCGCAGGGGAGCGTCCCGCAGACCGCAGAGCCGGAGCACCCGGACGCACCTGGGGTAGTCAGGGGAGCCGTAGCCCGGGCCAGGCCTCCCAGCTAGTCCCTTAGAAGGGCATTGGCCCCCCAGCCCCCCCTTTCCTACTGGCAGGGTCTGTGGGGCCAGGATGTCAACACTCGGGCGGGCCGGCCGCTTCCAGCCCGGGAAGGCTGCGCTCTGACGTGGGTGCTCGGCGGCGCTCAGGCGCCCCGTCCCCTGTTGGTTCCCCTCCTGCTGCTCCGGAAGCCGGGCTCTCCGCTTCCTGGACATAGCCCAGGCCCAGCCCCGCTTTACTCCCCAAGTAGGAAGCCTTTTGCGAGCTTCTGGCCAGCTCGGTGCAGAGCTGATTTCATTTCGGCCAAGATTAACAGGCAGGACGTGTCATTACCTAAATGGACTGATAAGGAGTGCAAGGGAAAAGCCCTCGACGGGCCTTGGCCCTGAGAGCCGGCTGGAGAGGGCCGCAGGCAGGGAGGGCGGACCCCAGAGCTCGGGGCCCCCGCGCCGCCCAGCCTCGGGGCTGCACCTCCTGCATCCCCCGTGGGCCCCCGTGTTGGACTCCCCGGCACACTGGCGGACCTCCAGGCAGAAAAGTCCCGGAACCTCGGAACAAGGGCCCCTCCCTAAAATAGTCACGCTTAAAAATATTATGATGCAGCCTCATTCTCCCAGGACAGGGAGCTTGTCCCAAGAACAGAGGTGTGAGGGCGCACGGGTGTGTTACCCTCCCCTGGCCACCTCCCCCGTGGGACCCCTGCACCTGCCCGGGAGCGTCGGTCATGGTGGCCGTCAGGAGCTGTGGTCCTGTCTAAGAGGACGTCAGCCTCACGCTTGTACGTGGAGGGACTGGGTCTGCCCGGCCCCGCAGGACACAGCTGTCCCCCCAAGAGCTGCTGTCCTTCCTGCCAGGGCCCCGCCTGTCCACACCGGGGGCCTGAGCCGGGGAGAAGGGGCCTGGCCCGCGGACAGCCAGGCCGCTTGCCCATGCGGAATGGTCCCAGCTGCTGTGCTCCCGCTCCGGTTACTGCCACAGCCCCCTCCTCCCCGGTCCCACTGCCCAACCTGGAGACGCCACGGGCTCGGGGGCCGCCACCATGTCCCCCCTCCTCTGGGCATCGAGAGGCACTGCTGGGCCCTCCGGTCCCCGCCTCCAGCCAGCCCCCTCGTTGCTGGAAGGGCCAATGGCGCAGGCGTTCTCTGTGCCCCCCGCCCCCCGCAGCCTCTGGCGGAGAGGTCACGGCCCTGCCCGGCCCGCAGCTCTGGCTCCTCTCAGACTGGCCGCTGGTGGCCAGGTTCCCACCTGCGGAGAATCGTCGGCAGCTTGCCTTGTGGAGTCCGTCGGCTGGCGGTGCCCCTCTGGAGGGGCCGGGACGGGTTAGTGTCAGCCCCAGACCGGAGGCAGCAGAGGCCACACAGCCAGCCGGCGGGGACGAGGAGCTTGTGTGACTCTGAAAAGCGTGGGGGCCCAGGAGCAGGCAGGGGCCGAGCGGGGAAGCCGCAGGTCCCCGGTTCCCTGGAGGCAGAGGAGGGGCGGGGAGGGGTGCGTGGATGTCGGGGTGCAGGCCTGGCAGGGGCGGACATGGCTCCGGGGCCATGGTCCAGGACGGAGTGTCCACAGGTGAGCTCGCGACGGCGGGGCAGTGGGACGCGGGGGGCAGGAGAGAGGACTGAGGAGGTGAGGGCGGCGCCCGGTGGGGGTCACAGAGGCTCCTGGGCCAGGTCAGGCGCCATAGAGTCCCACGGACGGGGCGGACGGGTGACCCCAAGGCCGCCATGGGAAGCACTCCCCGCCGGCAGCGTCCCCACATGCCGGGTTGAGCCAACACTCGGCCTGCGACACGATGGGGCAGGCTCTGCGGTCACCCCGGTTCCCATGAGGAAGCCTGTTGGCCCGGGGGTTCCATGGCCAGGGACTTCCCCTTCCAGCAGAGGGACAAGCCCCTGGGGACCCGCAGGCCCCGGGATCCACAAGGGTGGGTTCCAGTCGCTCTCATACTCCACGACCCCGAAGCTCCCTCCTCTGCACTCCCCCGGGGGGGCGGGGCTGCTGGCTCGGGGCCCAGGTGGCCGCTGGCCATCCGCCTGAGCTCCGGGCAGCCGTGTCAGCACAGGGCCCAGGTCCCGGCGCACAGGAGGGGGGCAGCTCCAGACCAGGCGGATCCCAGACAGCCCAAGTGTGAAAGCGCCGGGCCACTGGTGTGACCTCGTGAGTCACTGTCTCCAGAGCCAGGCCCGCTTGTAGGAGCGTGACGCAGTTCCCAAGGACAGAAGCGCCAGCGCTGCCCACACCAGGGCACACTCCGTGCCCGCTCCTCCCGGAACACAAGCCCTGGCCTGCGCCCAGCCGCCCTGCATTCCCGGCGAGGGAGGGCCGCCCTGCTCTCAGGCCTGGGCCACAGCAGCACCCCGCCCTCGGCGCCCCCCGCCCTCGGCAGCCGCCCCAGGCGCCCCAACACTCACGCACACGCCGCAGCGCTGGGCCCGGGACGCTGGGTTAGGGGAACATGGGAGAAGAGCTTCCACATCTGCCGAAGGGCCCGGGAGCTGATGCCTTCCTCCGCTGGGCCTCTGTGGACAAGAGGTCGCGGTCGCCTGAGCTGAGCTCAAATGTCCCCCACTGACCTCAGACTGGGCACAGATGGCACAGCCTTCAGGATCTGGCACGCAGGGGCCACGGGCAGGCTGATTTGCCGTGTGGGGTGAATCCTTATCACACAAGTGGTGGGGGATGGGATCCACTCAGCAAGGACAACAGGGCCCAGGGAGACAGCCCAAGCGGGGTAGGGGGTGTGGACGGTGCGTGTCACCACCCCCCAGGACCATGAGGACCCGCGATGGTGGGATGCGGGTGGGGCACGGCTGCTCCCGACACGGTCAGGAGTGTCAGATCACTGCCTACAGATGTCGTGCCATCGTTTGAGCCAACACCAAGGCCCGTGTGTGTCCGTGGTCCGTCCCGCATCACGGGTGTGCAGCTGTCACCCCGCCAGCCCGGAAACACCGTCTCCCTCCCTCTGCGGACCCCGCATGGTGACAGATGGCCCGCCGGGTGCACGCCGGGGGGGGGGGGTGTCGGCCAGATCTTGGGTGGCTTCCGTGGTTTGGGCTTCTTCCCTGCTGGGCCGTTCCGTGGTCTCTGCCAGCGCGGAGGGTGCTGATGCGGAGGCGCTGGGCGTCCCAGCTTCCGGGTCCGAGCTCCAGGGCGATCAGCGGTCCTCCCTCGTCCCCAAAGCTGTCACCGCTTTCCTGGCACTTCCCAGCCTTCCCCACCCCCAAGCCCTGGCCCCCCCAGACACGGGAACAGGAGGGGATTTAGATTCTGCGAGAAAAGTCCAGCTGAGAAGCCCAACCCAGCCCCCTGAGTCCCACGTGCCCGTGAGGGGCTGCTGTGGCGGGTCAAAGCATGGACCCCTCGGCAGCCACCCCCCGACAGGCAAACCTGGGCAGCAGCCCGGCCCGGCCGACCCCTGCGGGCACTCCTGCGCATCCTCGGGTGCCCGGTTCCGCCTCCCCCTCTCGGTGGGCACCCCTCTCACCCGGTCAGATCCCGGGGTGCCCAACAGCCTGGGCCCAGGGAAATCTTGGAGCTGGCTGACCGCCCTGTCCGAGTCCTGCAAGCACCCTGGGCGGGCCTCACCCCGGCTGGCCTGGGCACGGGCAGTCACCGCCATGACGGCCCCTCCCCACCGCCCCTTCCTGCCGGAGCCACGGGGGAGGCCAACATCCACCAGGTGCACCCCAAGGCCTAGCACCCTAAGCCACCGCCTCTTTCCTCACTCTGCTCCTTCGGCCTGAAAACCCGCCCCCACCTGGCAGAGTCGGCCAGCGCTGGAGAGACCCTGCAGGCGGAGTCCCACACCAGTCCAGCGGGAGACACACGAGGGTGGGAGGGGAAGCGGGCCAGACTCACAGCTCACCTGTCTGGCCAGCCTCCCTGGGCTGCCGTCCCTGGGCCTAGACCCCACAGGCCTGCCGTGGACAGAAATGAGCCCCTGATGTGGATGGACAGAGTGGCACAGCGGTGAGTCGCTGCCCCCAGCAGGAACGCAGGCGGGACCAGAGCGGGCGCCTCGGAGAAGCCTGCTCCTCGGGGTCAAGGGAAGGTCTCGGGCAGCATGTGCACTTCTGCGTGTTTCCACGGGGCCAGTGGCTCCGACGCACCGGCCACCCCCGCCCTGCGGGTCCTTTCCGGTGCGAGGACTCCCCCCGCTGCGCTTCTGCGAGGCCCTCACCCGTCCAGGAGAAGCTGAGCGGTCGGACCCCGCACACCAGCATTCCACGGCCTCGCCACGTCCCCATCTTGGGCTCTCCCCTGTCCAGAGGCTGTGCCCTGCACCCGAGTCCCTGTCCCCAGCTCGCCTTCAGGGGCCCGCAAACGAAGATCCGTCTCTTACAGAAAACGGTGACGGCACAGGTTTCAAATGTGGGTCACGCTTGTGGCTGCACACCTTGCCGGCCACTAAGACACCCCCATGGCGCCCCCATGACGCCCCCATGATGCCCCCATGGCGCCCCTACAACAGGCGGCTGCGTGGGGTGAAGCTCTACCTCCATGAGGTTGGTTTGGAACAAAATCCCCGACAGAGTCCAAGCACGGGGGCAGCCGGCGGGGGCCGCAGGGGGGCTGGGGGCGCTGCCCCCGCTCTGACCCACCGGCCAGGGCCCCACAGCCGCAGGGCTCTCCTTTCTCAGGTTCAGCTCTGCAGCTCAAACAAGAAAAACCTAAACAAACAAAAGGGGCCGGAGTGGCGATGGTGCGCGGGCTACCCTGGTGCAGTGGGGACACTCGGTTCCCGCCCCCAGTCCTGCCGCCCCAGCATCTCCCTGCCCATCCCCCGGCTGGAGGAAGCACCCAGGAAAGGCCCCCCAGCCCATTCGCTGCTCCAGCCCGGCCTCTGGAGGCCCAGCCCCCCCAGTGCCCCGAACAAACAGAAAGATTGAGGGCGGCGACCCGTCCCAAAAGCGCGTGGAGAAGCGTTAAGCAGGAATGCTGAATGGCCTCCTCCTATCTTCTTAATGCCTCACTCTCAAACTCAATATAAAAATAAAGGGAACCTGGGAAGAGTTTTCCTAGCAGGCCAAGGTCTGCTGATGAACCCCACACGGTTCCACGACAGGTACGGTTGAGCGGGAGCGAGGCAGCCGAACTCCCCACGTTCCCTGCACCCCGACAGACCCCGCACGAACGTGGTCATCGCCAAGACCGTGGTTTCGGTTGCATGAACACAGGTTCGAAACCACGAGCGTTGCCTCTCATTTTGTCCTGCTTTCTGTCCTCGTGTTTAAACCTTCCAAGCCTACAGCTCTGCTAATTGTAACATTTTCCAAGAAGTTCGATGACACGAGGCTGATCCTTCCTGGGGACCCAACGGGACACAACGGCGTTCTTAACCGACGGAGACGACTGGGGAGATAATCCACCTGTTGATTGACTGCCTGATGGGTGGCTTTCTTGTTAGGAAACCGTCCGACAGAGACTAACGTGGAGAGAAGAGCTCGTCACCCCCACGGCCGCTGTCAACAGCGATCAGTGACCCATAGTCACTGTGGCTGACCCAGTGGCTCCGGGCTGGACAGCACCCACGGCCCAGCTCCGTCTCGTCCCAAGGAAATCCCGCACGCCAGGCCGGTGTCCCCACACCGCTACACGAGCCTCGCGAAAGACAAGCCTTCCTTTAAAAATGATCACACCCACAAATGAAATGAGTAATTCCTCAGTGTTATCAGAGTTCATAGTTTCCCTCTGTCGCAAGAGTGCTCTAGGAGACCGTCGGTTTGCTGCTCCGTGGGGCCTATGGAAGCTGGGTCCACGCCGGGCCAGCGAGGGGGCCGGTCGCTTTCTTTCACGTGGATGTGACCGAGGGGCCCTCGCGATGCAGCCGGGATCCTCTGTCCTCTAAGCCTCTGGAAACCAGGGGATCCACTAGGAGGCTCCGTCTCATTCTGGTCGACCCCGGTGGGGAGCGGGGTCTGTGCCATCCTGCGGTGGCTGGCTGTCCCTCTCCTTGCGACTGGCTGGCTGGGGGTCCGCATGGGGTCAGCGTGTCCCGATCCACTGTGGGGGCCCCCGCAGCCCGGTCACCTCCTCACTCCGGAGCCGCTAAGACCATGCACCGTATCTGTATTTCACGGGAACTTGCAAAATGGCAGTATCTTAATTCCGTTGTTCATTTCACTTACGTTAGCTGACTTTTTAGAAAGAATTCCCCCTCATCAACGTTTTGTTTGCTGGGAAAGATAGATTAATTCTTGATTGTGTCCCCTTACCAGTTGTCAGATGATGAGTCCCATTCCCCAGCATCCTGCCAAGGTGAAGGGCTGAGTAATTCACTGAAAGATGAATAAACAGGATGACGGCTCTGAGGGGCCGCCAAGGAAGGACGTGCAGCCGAATGAGGGTGTGCGCAGGACCCGGGAGCGGCAGAGCGCACGCGGGACAGGAAATCTCCCCTCACGATGTCGGAATGAGGCCAAGGGACCAGACGAAGAGAGGATGTGAACCTTGTGGGAATCTGGTGAAAAGCTGGTGAAAAGAAAACGGGTATCATGTGCAAAAGTCCTGAGGCAGGAGAGAAACCCATAGGCTCCGGGCTCAACAGTAAAGACTGCGTGAGTGTGGAGAGGGAGTGGATGGCCAGCAACCCTTGCAGAGCTCCAATCCCTGCAGGCCAGAGCGGATTCAATCAGAAAACACCGCTGAGGATGGGCTTTGGGCACGCGGCGGGTGCCGGGAGGCTCCGAGGAGGTAGCGCGGGGAGAGGCCAGAATGACTCGTGGGGGTGGGTCAGGTCAGAGACAGAGTCAGGAGTCATGTTGGGCTCATCAGGACACGACCGCCCACGGAGGAACAGTTCGGGCGTCTAGGTGCCCACGGGTCAGCACTGTGTCGCTCCAGCAGCGAGCCTGGAAGCCGGGACGCCCGGCACCAGGGGCACACCCAGCCCCAGCCCTGCTTTCTCCAGCCACCCTCCAGGAAGAGGAGGCAGGCTCCCCGAGCCCCAGCCCTGCTTTCTCCAGCCACCCTCCAGGAAGAGGAGGCAGGCTCCCCCAGTCCCAGCCCTGCTTTCTCCAGCCACCCTCCAGGAAGAGGAGGCAGGCTCCTGAGAAGTGGCCGATTCGCCGATTCTCCGATTCTCCGATCCCAGCAAGTCCCAGAGGAGCTGGGAGCGGCCCGCACTGATCAGCCCCACGTCGGCAGCGTGCCCACTGGCTCGGTGATCAGCGCTCGGCCCCCGGGGAAGCCTGAACGAAAAGTCTACTTACAAGCCAAAGGAAGCACTCGGGAAAGGGGGCGGTGGAGACAGGAGTCCCGCGGAGGGGCAGGGTTATGCGGATGGGGAGAAACCCGGTGAGGTTTGGGCCTAAAGTGGGGCACCCGTGAGACTCCTGCGTAGGGACGGATGGGACAGACATCTGAGCCGGGGCCCAGCTGGGGACAGAAATGTGCGGCTTGTTGGTGGATAGACCCTGGGATTTGAAGTCCACGTCTGGAGGAGAGAGAGGTCCTGGTCGCCAGTGTAGACAGAGGAGGCCCTGGACGAGGCCTGGTGCGGGGAGAGGGAGGGACGGGGAGAGTCCAGCAGCCTACACAGGGGCCAGAGACCCCGGAGCAGGGGAGGGGGGCCTGTGAAGGTGGTGCCACGCACTTCCTCCAGCGATAGGGGTTGGGGGGGACACACGAACACAGAACGTGGTGTAGACGGATCTCCCAGGACATGGGGAAATGTCAGAGGCTGGGGGGGCACAGGCATGACATCCCCGGGGAAGCAAAGGTGGGAGCCAAAGAGGGTAGGCAAAGAGGGACATGGGGACCGGTCACCTGGCTGCAGGAAGGGAGGCAGACTGAGGACGAGAGCCCAAGACCGATGAGCTGGGCCCCGCTCCGCCACCTCCTGGGGGCAGGCCAGGGCCAGGAGACCACCGTTAGGCCGGCCTGGGGATGCTGTCCGGTGCGGGCGAGCGATCTCAGGGTGAGGCTCCAGGCAAGTCCAGAGGAAGGAGATGGACAAGACGTTTCCAGACGGCACGTAGCAAGAGGATGGCATTCTGCTGCTGAAGGGGCGGTGGGACGTGCGGCGGCGGTGGCCCGCGGGGTGGCTAAGCCAGGTGGCTAATGTCAGCAGAGACATCCCATCCGCAGGTGCCCGGGAGCGGAAGACCGAGCAGGGCCCAGGTCCATGAAGGGAGGGACGGGTGGTGGAGGCTTAGGGAAGCCCCCCACGGCTCTGAGGGGCAGAGGGGGGTGCAGAAGGCAGCAGGGGGTGGCTTCGTGGTGCCCTGAGTAGCAGAGTCCCCTCGGAAGGGCCATTCAGGCCCGTGTGCCCTGAGCCCTGCTCGCCACGTCCCACGACCCCGCCCGACCACAGGCCTCCTGATACACCGGCCGGGGGGCTGCGAGGGGCAAGGAGTGTGCGTAACAGAGCACCTTCAGGAAAGCCCCTAAACCCAGGGTAGCTCTCCTAGTAACAGCTGCTTCCCCTCACGGACCCCTGCCCGGGGCCCTGACCACTGGTGTCCCCGTGGTCTGGAAGATGGCCAGAGGCCGCAGAGCTCCCCAGGACACGCGGTGCGTGCTGAGTGTGGAGGGCCCCGGGTCCGCGTGAGCCGCAGGTGCCCCGCCAGCAGAGGCCAGGCCCCGGGGAGCCCAGGGGCCATCACCAGCCCCCTTGCCTGCACCCCTACTCCCTCGGCCCCCCTCCTGTGACTCAGAAGGAAGCAGGGCCACGGAGCACGGCTTGAAGACCTTCAGAGGGCGCCCCTTTGGCCCTGGTCGGTCCGCAGTCTGGGCTGTGGGGCTGCCGGGCACAGGGCAGGGGGCGGCCCCCCCTGGAAGGCCAGCTCTGCTCCCACCTTGAGGAGCGAGGGGCAAGGCGGACGGTCTGCAGGGACCTATGAGAGGCTGCCTCTCCTTGCTTGTCTCCAGACACCCCCACCCACTGCCCCAGCGAGACCAGGGCTGGGGTCACAAGAGGACTTTCCGCCTGTCTGGGACCCTCCCTCCTCCCCAGGTGCCCCCTGTGATCCCCCACCCCGTGCCCTCTCTGTCGCTGTCTCTGTTCCTCTCTCTCTTTCTGTGTCACTGTCTCTGTCTCTCTCTCCCATGTGCAGAGCACAGAATTCCAAAAACAACAGACCTTCCCACGTGGGAAAAGGCTCCATGTTTCTTCTCGCTTCTGAGCACGTGGGCGGGGCCCAAGTCACCAGGCCAGGTCCCCGCGGCAGGGATGGGGGCACACAGCATCATTCAGAGCACAGCCCGACCTTGGGAAGGAGGGTTCGGGGGACGCACAGCCCCTCACAGGGGCCGCGGAGAGGGACCAGGAAGGACGGGCCACACGGCCACCGCTCGGCTGGATGGGGAGCAGAGAGCTCTGGACGAGGCCGCCACACGGAGTGCCGGGGCTGCCCTTGCCCCTCCCACATGCGCACACGGGCGTGCGAGTGCACACTAATGTCACACCCTCCACACGTGCGCTCACACACACGGGGGCAGCCTCCCAGCGGTCCCCCACTGTCCCCGCCCGAGCGAAAGCCCAGGCCGGGGCAGCCCAGCCCCACCTAGAGTCCAGGCTCCAGCCAGGCGGCTGTGGGAGTGGGGGCGGCGGGCAGGTGGGAGGGCCTCAGCCCGGACGACAGGTGCTCGGTGCCATCTCGCCCTACTGGCCCGGGCTTCCGGAACTCAGGGCCGGCCACGCCCCTGCCGAGGGTCGGGGCAGCTGGTGTGTGCAGTGGGCAGGAGGGACGGCACGGCCGGGCTGGGGCCATCCCCACCCTCCCCTCCCGAGGCCCCACCTCCCAGGCCCAGTGACGGGGGGCACATCATGTGCTCTGCCCTCATTCCAACCGCGGCTCAGGCCCTGGGCACTGACCTCCATGCCTGGTTCTGGGACCCAGCCCGGGGCTCCCCGCTGACAAGAGGGCACCCTCCACCACCCGACCTCCAGGTCCCCCATAAACACTGGCTGATAATGGAGCAATGATGAATCAGTACACGGTGAGGCAGCAGCGCTCCCAGCCAGGGCGCCCGCGGCCCTTCTGGATAATAAGCCCTCGCCCCAACCCTCCTGCCTCCCCGCCCCCGCACTGCTGCCGGCCAGGGCTGAGGGGAGTCGGCTGCCCCACCCCGGCGGGTCTGTGTGTTGCGGTCCCGTACCCCAACCCTGGCCCAGAGCCCTGCCTGCTCGGGGTGACCCACCCAAGGGTCCTCCTCCGGCAGGGCTGGCTCACCCCTGGGCCACCGCTGACAGGCCCTCCCGCCACGCCGGAGGACGCAGCCCGCGCTGCTCCCAGGGGAAGGAACGGTGGCTCTGGGGCTCACAGAGACCGGCTGGAGAGAAAGCCCCTGGCAGATGGGTGTCAGCTGCTGCAGCCGGGGGCGGGCGAGGCCCGAGGAGCTGGCCGGCCTCTGAAAGGTCACGCGTGCGCACACAGAACGGCCACTGTCAGAACAAAGAAATGACGTCTGCAAAGCTGCAGGATACGAAATCGACACGCAGAGCCCAGCCATGCTCTGGGCACGAACAGTGACCGGTCCGACTGGGAGAGTAAGGAACGACTCCTGTTCATGGTAGGAGACACCCGGGATGAACCGATCAAGGAGGCGAAACTCACCCACGCAGAAATCAGCTGAGGGTTAGCTTCGCGTTCACGTGGCCAGGCCCCGGAGCCCAGATATGTGGTCACACATGGACGTCTCCACCAACGGACGGATGAACTCGGGCACAGAGAGCCGTCTCAGTCAGCCCGCGCAGCGGTGACACACACGCCACAGTCGGGGCGGGGCTCTCCCCGCGCTGGAGGCCGGGAGCCCAGGCCCAGATTCGGTGCCTGGCTGTCGAGGCCCCTCCCTGCTTCCCAGCTGCAGGGGACGCTGATCCCACCGGGCTGTGCTCCCCCGTGGACTGATCACCTCCCACAGGCCTCACCCCCGAACAGCGCCACGTTGGGGCGTAGGAGGCGAGCACAGAAGCGTGGGGGGTGCAGATGCCCAGACCGTAGCAGCAGACAGTGGAGAAGCGCTCAGCCTCAGGAAGGAAGGTCATTCTGATACCTCCTCCCACATGGACGGACCTCGAGGGCGTCGTGCTCAGTGGCATCAGCAGGACACAGATGGACAAGAACCACATGACTGCGTGCGTGTGAGGTCCCCGGGGCAAATCCGGAGACAGACTGTGGGGCGCGGGGCGCCGGGCACGGACCGAGGGGCTGGGGGGCCATGCACAGTGGGAACGAGCTTCCGTTTGGGAAGATGGGAGGTTCTGGAGGTGGACGGCAAGGATGGTTACACAAGGGTGTGCGCGCGCTTAGTGCCACAGACCCGGACACGACAGATGGTTCCGTGCTGGACGCGGGCCGAGAGGCGGGGGAGCTCCGGGCCCTGCAGTCTGTGAGCACCAAGGGGACAGTCCCAGTTCGGCCGGCTGTGTGTGCTCGCCCCGGCCCTAGTGCACCGTTCCACGTCATGTGGCTCCCGGGTATTGTGCCGTGGCCTCGGCCACCTCTGCAGGGCCTCCCTGGCCGTGGAGAGGCTGAGTCTGATGAGCCCCGCCAGGTCCCCGAGCCCCCGTCAGCTGCTGGGACGGCCCACAACCCCAGAGCAGCACCCCACAGCCTCAGAAGTGAGACCGGGCTCCCCGGACAAGGGCAACCTGGAGCAGGAGAGGAACTTTCTGGAACATGGAGTCAACAGGCAAGGGTAGGCCCGGCCCCCAGGAGCAGCCCGGCCTCCTTCTCCTGACACTCCAGCTCGCAGGGCCAGATGAGGGGCAGAGGAGAGCCAGCTGCGACTCCAGTCCCCGCACCCCTGCCCTCCCCTAGTGGGGCCGGCGTGGTCCTCCCCGGAGCGGCTCCCGTCCCATCGTCCTGGGGTCACTCACACTCACACAGTAGACTCCAAGCTGGTATGAGGAAGTCACCTTCAAGGTCACTGGGTCAACACGTGAACGCAGTGGGTTTACATCTGCTCTTCTTGGCGTGACCGAGGTCCCGGCTCGTGAGAACAGCACGCATACACAAGTCACGGAATGCGCCACGCTGCAGGGCCCGTGCCCACGTGTGCGAGGGGCGCCCAGTCACTAGAGTCCTGGGCGGCAGGAAAGACCCCCGGAGGGAGGGAGAGCCCGGCTGCAGGCCTGGGTGGGACCAAAGGTCCTGTCTCTAAAAGGACACAGGAAGGGACTCGGGGCAAATGGCCAGCCACCCGCAGAGGGCCTGGGAGGACCGACCACAAGTCCAGAGGAGGCTGCCCTCTAAATATGAGCTGCTTTTCTTGGTGGCCACGTGCTCACCCTGTGGTCACTCTGCCCACAGAGCCTCAAGGGCAGCTCCGGGCATGACCAGCTCGGGGGTGGGGTAAGGCCAGAAGGCGGGGGAGGGGAACAGAGGCAGGGTGGCCCAGTCTGCTCAGCAGCCCGTGACCCTGCCGTCCCGCCCACCGTGCCGTCCACAGAGCTCGGGCCTCTCCCCCTCCCACCCCGGCTACACTCACAACCCCCACACACCCTGCCCCACACATCCTCCTGCATCAGGACCCCCACACCCTTGCTTTAGTAGCCCCCGACCCTCGTGTGCAGTGATGGTTGGCGGTCGAGGTCAAAGGCAAGCCCTCCGCCCAACACCTCGGGTTTCGCTCACTGCAGCCTCCAGCCAGGGTTGTGCGGGCCTCCCGGCCGCCACCGGGCACACACTGGATGCGACGAGGGCTCTTCCCGGTGGCTCCTGCCTGTCACGGTCAGGAGTGGGGGCCTGGATGGG